>JBAPGN010001212.1:0-25007 GCA_037355405.1 Vitis amurensis | reverse complement strand
ACTAATGATTGTTATTTGTGTTTTCATTAGCAATGACCACTAATTAATTATCAAGGTCAACCGGTTGAGCAAACATGACTCAATAGTCACTTACTTTACTGACTTGCAACTAATGACTATGTTATTTATTCTTTCATTAGCAATGACCATGTTATTTGTGCTTTCATTAGCAATGACCACTAGTTAACTATCAAGGTCAACAAGTCGAGCAAATATGACCCAATAGTCACTTTACTTGCTTGTTACTAATTACTATGTTATTTGTGCTTTCATTAACAATGACCACGAGTTAACTATCAAAGTCAACCGGTCAAGCAAATATGACCCAATAGTCACTTGCTTGCTACTAATGACTTTGTAATTGATCAATCACGTCTAGGTCACATGTTAGACATAAACTAAAAGTGTGTTTGGTAGTGATTTTTTGAAGTATTTTAGACAATTTGAGACTTGAAAATTTTTATCTTACAAGTATTAGAAAAATTAGAAACACTTCGTAGAATCATTATCAAATGTTACCTATGTCAAATTAACAACTAATTTACTTGTACAACTCCTTTAGCAAACTCTTAAAACTTCATTAATTGCAAAGTTACTTGTTTTAAATTATTCTTTAATCATTAATTGACCCTTAAAATTATTTTAATTGCACTATGAACTAAAAACTTGCATTTCATATTAAAGAATATCAGAAAACATACATACTTAAAAGTGATTTTAGGTAATGAATTGAGCATTTTTGACAAAGGTCCTTTGGCTCAGAAACCTCGATTGGCAACTTTGTCGTTGAGATCCCAAATCTTCAGGAAGAGCTTGTGGCTAAACACGGAAAGAAGGACTAACACTGGAAAAATGTACGTCTTTTTTACAGTTGTGGAAAGGAGATGAAGATCATTGATTTTTTAATCCACCAGGATCTCTAAAATCGGACGTCTTCTATCGTTGCTGGCCCCTGTTAAAATTGTGTGACTAGAACTTGCTTCTTTTACAGCATTGGATTCTGGTTGAACTGGTAAACAAAGGTACTATCGGCTCCAGTACATTTAAATTGTTGGGGTTCACAAATTTTTATTTTATTTTTTAAAATTTTAAATCCGGGTTTTGTCCATGGTGTCGGGGACTGTATACACATAGGGGTGCTAAGTATAGACGAAAAAACTAAAAGAGTCTTAGCGTGTAAAAGCCATGGATTCTCAGGCTCTACGATCAAAACAAGATGATGCTAAGCTTCACATAGTCTTGTTTCCATGGCTGGCTTTTGGCCACATGATACCATACTTGGAGCTGGCCAAGCTCATTGCTCAGAGGGGTCATCGTATCTCCTTTGTCTCCACCCCTGGGAACATCGATCGCCTCCCAAAGCTGCCTCCTAATTTAACACCTTTCATCTCTTTCGTAAAGATCCCCTTACCCCATGTGCCAAACCTGCCGGAGAATGCTGAAGCCACAACGGATCTTCCGGAGAACAAGGTCCAGATCCTGAAGCAAGCCTACAATCTGCTAGAAGAAGGCATAACTGGCTTCCTGGATGCTGCGGCTCCCGATTGGGTTCTTCATGATTTTACTGCTTATTGGTTGGTGCCTATCGCCACCAAACTGGGTATAGCATGCGGATTTCTGAGTATATTCACAGCGTCTGCTCTGTGTTTTCTCAATCCGAGCGGTCAAGATCATCGTACGGAGCCGGAGGATTTCACCGTTGCCCCCAAGTGGGTGCCCTTTCCTTCAAGAGTAGCGTTTCGGTACTTCGAGGTCGTGAAGATCTTCAACAATGCTATAGCGGGTGATGCTTCCGGTACCTCGGATATGCACCGGTTCGAGGCCTGTCTCAGAGGCTGTGATCTGTTGGCCGTGAGAAGTTGCACGGAGTTGGAACCCGAGTGGTTGCGCCTTCTGGAGCAGCTTTACCAGAAACCAGTCGTTCCGGTGGGTCAGCTCCCTCCCATCTTGCCTCACGGTGGGGACGATGACGAGGATGAGACGTGGCTGGAAATCAAAGGTTGGCTGGACAAACAAGCAGGAGGATCGGTGGTGTATGTGGCATTCGGGAGCGAGGCCAAACCCAATCAGACTGAACTCACCGAAATCGCACTTGGATTGGAGCAGTCCGAGTTACCCTTCTTCTGGGCACTAAAATTGAAGCGCGGGCCTTGTGATACTGAGGTGATCCAGCTGCCAGAAGGATTCGAGGAGCGAACCAAGTGTCGCGGGGTGGTGTGCACGAGTTGGGCGCCTCAGCTCAAGATACTGAGTCACCCCTCCATCGGTGGGTTCTTGAGTCACTCAGGGTGGACCTCTGTGGTGGAGGCACTACAGTTGGAGAGACCTCTAATTCTGTTGACCTTTTTAGCGGATCAAGGCTTGAACGCTAGCTTTTTACGGGAGAAGAGGATGGGGTACTTGATCCCCAGAAATGAGGAAGATGGGTCGTTTACAAGGGAGGCAGTGGCCCAGTCACTGAGGCTGGTGGTGGTGGAGGAAGGAGGCAAGATTTACAGGGACAAAGCCAAGGAGATGAGAGGAGTGTTTGGAGACAGGGACAGACAGAACCAGTACGTGGATACTTTGGTGAGTTGCCTGAAAGAGCATAGGCGGCATATCCATAAAGCAGCACGCGCCAACTGAAGCTAAATGGAATGGAGGATGTGAAGGGATCAATTTGTCAAACGCTTGGCACCATTTAAGCTTTTCGAGTTTAGACTTTAGAGCATTTTGACTAGTGACTAGTATGAGGTGATATGTTGCAACAAAATAAACCTGGTTTCTTCCTCAAGTGGTTTGTTTCAGTTGATCTTTCTGGCTATGAACTTATGGAGCCTTTAACCTTTACAAATAGTTTTGTTGTGGGGGAAAAAGTGCTTCTGGTTCACAATTTTCATACACGCCGTGAAAAAATTAAATCGAATTAATATATATCCTGCTGTCAAAAATAGTATCTATTCAAATAAAGTTAATAATTTGATATTATTTTGATTTACAAATAAATACAAATTTAATTATTTTAAATTTTATAATTAGTTTAGTATAGTTCTTGAGTCACAATCTTATGGCTTTGAATAGCTGCAGATATTCATTAAAGTTCAAATAAATTAATAAACAAATAATCACATAGTGACACTATATACTTAGAAAATTACTTATTATTATTATGGTTAGCACGAGTAAATACAAAAACCATGAAAACCACGAGTCTATTAACAATAGCAATAATCTACTAAATATGAAAGACGACTACAAAAATTTATTTTATTCAAAAGCTTCTACAACATAAGACTAATATCTAATTATTTATCTTTATTTTTCATTCTTGAGAGGATTTTTAAGGTTTTTTTTTTTTTTTTAATCAAATCTTGATTTTAAGGGTTTCAAAATTAAGAAAAATATATTGATATTTTGAAGGATTTTCAAGGTTTTTTCTTTTTGTATGGGTGAAAAATAAATTTGAAGTGTTTATTGGATTGCCTTAAAACTCAATAACTCTAATTATTTACCTTTCATCTTTTATTTTTTTAAAAAATTTAAGATTTCTTTATCAAATCTTGATTTTAAGAGTGTTGAGATTAGGGAAGGGGTTTTGAGGAATTTCAAAGCCTTTTCTTTCTATGTATGACAAATATATGTATACTTTCAAATTTACTCCAATGTTTTTATCACCTCATACTAGGACAACAAATTTCTTAGAAAATAAGGTATTTTTCATTTTTCTTAATCTAAGAGACCAGAAGTATGGGTACTTGTATGCTCTCCAACGTGACCCTTGAGTTCCTTAGGACATTTGAGTGTATTATAGTATGTGACTCATATTGAAGGAAAAACATATATAAAAAAAAGGGGGGCAAATGCCTGTGGAGTGAAGCAAAATGATATATAGTTAAAGTCTTCTTTTCTGTTTTTGTAGATGTAAATAATCTGTCGAACCACATTAAATCTATGTGTTTTCTTTTCATTTTTCTCTAATTTTTCATCGGAAATTGTTGCACGAAAATCAACTAATGTTCCATATCAAACATTGAGCATCCAACTCAATTTTCCCTTTTATGTGTGGGTTTATACACTCCATCCCCATCATATCTCACTCATTATGCTCAATCACAACTAATATGCATTTTACTACACCCCTATCTTATCCTGAATTTAAACTCAAAAATCCACTTACCCGAATTTCACTTCTAGAATCTTCAACTAATATTTCTTGTATAAATACGAGTGGTAGGAAAGTAATTTTGAATCAGTTATATTTACAGCAAAATTACCAACTTCATCAATGTTATATTTGCCTTTGAAATAAGACGTGCAATTGCAGTAGTTGGAATCAGTTGGTTATTAAGATATTTCCCTGGGAAAAATGGTCTTCTTGGACTTGTACATTAATCTCTTTCCAACCCATGTAATATTATCTTAAACCAAATTCAAGGGCAGGGCAGGGCCTTTTCTTTGAAAAAGAGTTAATGACGAAGAGTGAACTGGGGTCGAGTCGAGATGTGAAGGCTCAACCACTGTGACCACGGAGTCATGCATACTTGGCTGTGGACTTGCCGCTTTGAACTGAACCGATAAAACAAAATGAATAATGGATAATGGATTTGGTCGATGAGTTGTTCGCGACTTTTTCGACGAAACTATTTTAATACAATTTTCTAGATTTGATGTTTCTGTCAAGAGGATGACTGAATGGCCAAACAGCAAGGCGGCTGATAAAATTTTGGGAGTGACATAATTCCATGAAGTTTACTCTGGTGCAGTTGATTTTGGCACTATCATAGTGTCATGTGGGGTCTGATTTTGTTATAATATATATGAAAATTTAAAGTTAAACACTAGTCATTATCATTGTCGCTCTTGCTCTTCTTTCTTGCTTCCCATAAAATTTTTGAAATTAATAGCTTATATATAATTTATCTTCAACTTAATTAGAAGTTGTATGCTTCAATTGAATTGTAGAAAGCATGGAGCAAAAAATATATATATATATTTAAATATTCTATAATTGCTCCATATAACACTAATGCAAATTTGAGGAGGAGATTGGGTTAGTGAAACTGCAATAAAAGTCTCCTAAAGTTTCTGTACTAACAGTGACTTTTAAAGATGATATTAATGGGGGCAAATAATGACCAACTCCTTTTCTAGGATAGAGATCAATTTTTCTTCAGCATGGCCGACAGAATCCCCACTTTTTTCTTAATTCAAAGATGCAGGATAATTATAAGTCTTTGATTGGACAGTGACTTCTGCAGTCACCGTAATAGTAACTGCGCCAGCAATTTCTCACTTAATATGTATATACGGCAAGCAGATGAGCAAAGAACCCAAGCATCTTCTGCCATGGACGATCAAGAAAAACTTCATATAGTCATGTTCCCATGGCTAGCTTTCGGTCACATACTCCCATATTTAGAGCTGTCCAAGCTCATAGCCTCAAGAGGGCCACCGCATCTCCTTCATATCTACTCCTAGAAACATCGAACGCCTCCCAAAACTACCTCCGAATTTACAACCTCTTATCGATTTTGTCAAATTTCCACTGCCCAACGACGACAACCTCCCTGAAAACGCAGAGGCTACCAATGATCTTCCCTACGGAAATATTCCCGTACCTTAAGAAGGCATTCGACGGCCTCCAGGAACCCGTGACCCGCTTTCTCGAAACGTCACATCCCGATTGGGTTATTCACGACTTCGCCCCTCACTGGTTGCCGCCTATCGCTGCTAAGCATGGGGTTTCACGTGCCTTCTTCTGTATATTCAGTGCAACGGCCTTATGTTTCGGTGGATCAACGTCCATCATGATGGAAGGTGGTGATCCACGTACGGAGCTCCATCAGTTCGCCGCTCCTCCTCCCTGGGTCACTTTCCCAACCAAAGTCGCGATTGCCTCTTTTTCTGTTGAGGAGAAGCTTAGACCATGATCAAGCCAACGTTTCTGGTGTTTCCGACAGCTTCCGAATGGGGTCGGCCATTTTGGGTTGTGACGTGTTGGCTATACGGAGCTGTACAGAACTGGAACCTGAATGGTTGGACCTCCTCGGTAAGCTTCACCAGAAACAGCTATTTCCAATAGGGCTACTGCCCCCCTCAGCGCCGGTTAACGGAGACGATGACTCTTGGCCGCCGATCAGGGAGTGGCTAGACAAACAAGAGAAAGAGTCTGTGGTTTATGTAGCACTGGGAACGGAGGTGACACCAACTGAAGATGAACTCACCGAGTTGGCTTTTGGGTTAGAGCTAAGTGGGTTGCCCTTCTTTTGGGCACTGAGGAAGCGGCATGTCTCGGTTGATTTACCTGATGGATTCGAGGAACGAACCAAAGGTCGTGGAATGGTTTGGAGGACCTGGGCACCTCAACTCAGGATATTGGATCACGAGTCGGTTGGGGGTTTTGTGACTCACTGTGGTTGGAGCTCAGTTATAGAGGGACTGCATTTTGGACAAGCCCTTATCATGCTGCCCCTGTGGGGGGACCAGGGGCTGAATGCTAGGACTTTCGAAGAGATGAAAGTGGGGGTAGAGATACCAAGAGATCAAGAAGAAGACCGGCTTTCCAAGAAGTCAGTAGCGGAGACATTGAGCTTGGTGATGGTGGAAGAGGCGGGAAAAATTTATAGAAACAAAGCAAAGGAGATGAGCAAGTTACTAGGAGACAAGCATCGACATCACCGTTATGTAAGCGATTTTGTAGAATATCTACAAAAACACAGGCCTTGTGTCCAAGGACGATTGATTTGAACATGTATTTTGGTTTTTAAGAATGAGAAACATCTCTTCCTTCTCAAATCACAAAAATTTCAACAAAGTCGAAGTCTTAAGTTATATTCAAACCATTATTTCACATCCAAATCGTTAAACCGTGTGTGTGATGAAATCTATACCATTAAGTAGGAGCCCGAACAAATAGGAATACACCACTAGATCAGATAGGAGTCTAAAAAGATAAAAATAAATATAATTACAAACAAATAAGACCTTATAATGTTACATGGCATCATTTGATTGATAATGTTCATATGATATTGAAAAAGAACTATTCTTGATATTTTAATCAAACCCAGAATTCATTGTTGTAACATCTCCACTCACCAATTATTGGAAGAGTTCAACCTCACTTATTGGCCCAACTATGCCCGTGTCCCAACATGCAAATACAAAAACTATTAATTTCCATCTTTAATTGCATCATGGGATTTTCTCCTTGGCCCTTATCGGTGTCCCTACTCAAGCGGGATCATCTCCATATACATCGCTATTATCACGATTCACTTTACTTAGGACCAAAGAGACCTTACAAAAGTGGGTTCTTCCGCTGCGATAGGTGCTACTAATGGGTCCCTCTAGATTCCTCATATTTGCAGCACAAGAAGCACCCATTGTCCTACTGCTTTATTCTCATGCAACTCCAAATCTCTAAACTGTGTTCGACTTGATCTCTAGAGTTCAAGTTACTGTTCCCATTCAAACATTGACTTATTGGTTTGCTACAATTGTTCGGATGCCGAGAAAATAATGAGAAAAAGAAGGAAAAATTTTGAATCATAAATTTTTTTTTAAGGCTTGAGAATACAGAAAATGCACTTTACCGGCAACTCATGATTCATGGGTTAATCGATCTGATTTTATTTTTGTAATTTTTTTTTTGATATTTTTTCATGCAATTTGTATATTCTAAATTCAAAAAAATATTTGTGAAAAACTATTATATATATACTTCAAAATAATTTATAATTGTTTAATTGGTTGCTAGAAAATTGGAACAGGAAAAATGGAAAACCTAAAAAAACCCTCTAAATGTTCGAGAAACCAATTTGGCCAATCAAATTCCATGATTAGCTATTTCCAACACAAAACATAAAGAGCCAAAGATTATTCTTCCTTTTCTTTGATTTTATCATAAACCAAACAATAGAGATTCGAACCAAGATTGGAGAAGGAAGAAGCATATTAACAACCTCCACTAACTTTCTATGGAGGATGAGTTGAGTCGTTGGCATCAATAATTCCAAAAGTTTGATATAAAATGTCAGCGAAAAAGAGAGAAGAAAAGTAGAATTTAAAAAATAAAATAAATCTAAAGTCAATATATTATTTTTGTATTATAATTCAAATTTATTTAACTTATTTAACTCTTAAATAATTTTAAAATATATAAGTTTTCCACTAATTTTAATTATATTCAATATTTTTTCATAAGGGATAATTGTATTTTGGACCTAGTTGGCCTAAAAATTAAGATTTGACCCATAAAAGTTACATAATTGATGAGAATGATATAAAATGTGAAGAGACCAATATACCCTTCAAAACTATTTTAAGTATTTTCTATCACAATATTTGATAAACCTTTTTATCCTAATTTTTTTAATAATTATTTTGAAATTTTATTATTTTTAGAAAACTAATTTTTTTAAATATATTCTAAAATATGTCATTTTAAAAAATAATTTTGACATATTTTTAGTTATTTTTTACATACGTAATTTTAAAATATATATTTTCCAAGATGTTTGATTTTTAAGTAATAATAATAATAATTTATTTTTATTTTTTTGGAAAATGGTGTATTTTTTTCCAAATCACTAAATTAAATTAAATTTTATCGAGGTTTACAAAAGGAATAAAATTTAAATAAATGTTTTTCTACTTCTTTTTTTTCATAGTCAATAAATGTCATTTTTGAAAAGATAAAAAATTCATATCATTCTTCTCAATTTTCACACTTTTTTTAGGCCTTGGGTTTAAATGGTGAATTTATGTGGACCAACAACTAGGACCAAAACACAATTGTCCATTTTCATAATAAAACCAAATATAGAAAAAAAATCATTTATCTTAATATTTTTTTCTTTCTTTAATACTTTTTATAAATCAAACATATCCTAAATCTTTTATCAAATTGGCTTTCTCTCTCCTATCTTTGTATTTTTTATATTCTTATTCCTAAATCTGGTGTTGTTTTGATAATAGTATGATTACTTATTTAGAATGTCATAATTTGTCATGTGATTGTAATTCTATAATATAAAAATTTTAGATTTTTAGTTTGTTTTCTAAACTTTGTTGTCTAGTTTAACCATTTCCTATCGGGTTAATTTCATTGAGATTCCTTAAGGTTTGGTGTAAATACACTCAATCACCATTAGTTTCAAAATTTGTTAGATAGGAGTGTTTAAAAATTCTCTAAAAACTAAATTTTATTCTTTAAAGAATAAAATTTATACATGAAATACATCTATGATCATACTAATTAATGAAATTTAAAGCCATTGGTGACTTAATGTATTTAAATTAAACCTCAATGAAATTAACCCATTTTTTCCTAATAATTTAAGATTGGTTTATATGTTTAAGCAATCACCCATTGATTTCATTTTTTATTATTAGCATTAGAATACAAGGGGTCATTCTTGCAAATTTTTGGGTGTATTGCATATGGGAATACCAAAAGAGCACAAAAAAAATGACGATAAAAGGGATAAATGTATTTTCATTGATTATAGTGATGTAACTAAATGTTACAAACTGTATAATTCAGAAACAAGAAAGTTGATTGTGAGAAGAGATTTTCAATTTCTAGAGAATGAGAGTTGGACATGGACCACATAGTGAGGAAAAAAGAGTTCTCCTTAAAAGAAAACTTTGTGGAAGACAATAAGAATAGAAGAATTCTACAATAGATGTTTCTACTTCAAATACACCTTCTCTTATTAGAAGTTCTCTTATGCAAACAATAAAAGGATAAGAGTTTGAATCACAAGGTTGCCCAAAACATTCTCATATTATGCACACACGTCTAAAGGATTACGAAGTCATGAAAGATATTGAAATCACTAATGAAGGTTTAGTTAACTTTTGTCTATTTGCAATTGTGATCCTATTTCATATGAAAAAGTAGCAAGAGATAAAAAGTGGATTCAAGTAATAAATGAAGAAATTCAATCCATAGAAAAGAACAACACATGAGAGCTAACTATTCTTCCATGTGGAAAGAAACCTATAGACATTAAATGGGTTGATAAGACAATATAAACTTGATGGTAAAGTTGATTGATTTAATGCAAGATTGGTTGCAGAATGCTACAAACAAAATTCAAGTATTGATTATTTTGAAGTTTTTGCATCAATTGCTAAATAAATACCATTCGCATGATAATTGCACTTACAACTCAAAAAATGTGAAAAATTTACCAAAGGGATGTGAAGTCAACTTTTCTAATGGTGTACTTGAAAAAGAGGTTTTTGTTGGACAACCATCATGGTATTTTAAGGAAAGGCAAGAGAAACAAGTTTATAAACTTAATAAGGTATTATATGGGTTAAAGTAGGCACCACATGCTTGGTACACATAAATTAATACCTATTTATAACAAGATGGCTTTCAAAAGAATCATTTTGAGCATACACTTTACGTCAAGTTAAATTCTAATGGTGATATAATTGTTGTATATCGATGATTTAGTTTTTATAGGAAATTATCAACAAAAGTTTGAAGATTTCAAAAAGACAATGAAACAATAATTTGAGATGAAATATTTGTGATTAATATTCTATTTTCTTGAAATTGAAGTCTAACAAACAGATAATGGTATCTTTATTCCACAAAAGACATATGTTATAGGTGTTTTAAAGCAATTCAAGATGAAATCATTACGATCCGTATTCCTATTGCAAAGCAATTAGAGATGAAAAAGAAAGACATGGAGAATTAGCCACATATTTCAGCAGACATAAGTATTTATTCCTCAAAATTCGATCCATGTTGTGTTGTTGATTACACGTTCAGAGAATTCAAGTCATACTCTTGTATGATTTAAATACTTCCACACGCATAAACCAACCTTTAGATCATGTGAACAAATGAATTTATTTCTTATTGTTGTATTGTTTGGCAACTTACACATGCATTGTCCAAATTAAAATTTGAAACCAAATTCGAGGGCAGGGCCTTTCCTTTGAAAAAAAATGACGAAAAGTGAGCTAGGGTTGAGATGCAAAGGCTCCTCCACTGTGGCCACGTAGTCATGCATCCTTGGCCGGTGGATCTCCACACGTATATTCCCACTGCCGCTTCGAACTCAACCGATAAAACAAAATGGATAATGGATTTGTTCGGTGCTTTGTGCGCGACTTTTTCAACGAAACTATTTTAATACAATTGATTTGATTTTATGTTTCTATCAAGATGATGACTGCATGACCAAACAGGAAGGCGGCTGATTAAATTTTAGGGGTGGCATAATTCCTGGAGTTTTACTCTTGAGCAGTTGATTTTGGCACTATCATGCACGTGGGGTCTTTTTTTTTATTTTTTATAATATGGAAATTTAAAGTTAAACCGTAACCCTTGGCCTCGTTCTTCCCTTTGAATTTTCCTCTAGACGTGCGTGGGGGATCATGTCACAGATCATTTGCACGTTACATTTGTAGATATGTGTCACTCTTGCTCTTCTTTGTTGCTTCCCATAAAAAAATTGAAATTAATTAATAGTTTATGAGAAATATCTCTTCTTTTCTCAAATCACAAAAATTTCAAAAAATTTGAAGTCTTTCGAACGATTCAAAGTCTAAGTTATATCTATCTATAGAGCTATATATTCTAACCGTTATTTCACATCCAAATGGTTGAATGTGTGTGATAAAATCTATACAATTAAATGAGATAGGTGTCCAAATAAATATGATATTATAAAAAGATAAAAATAAATATAATTACAAACAAATAAGACCTTATAATGTTACATCACATCATTTAATTTATAATGTTTATATGATATATATATATTTAAAAAATACTATTTGATATTTTAATCTAATCCACAACATGTACCGAAGAATAAAGGAGAAACAGAGTTGTTATCCTAATTAATTATTATAAAATCCCTACTCACCAATTATTGGGCCAAAAATTGATATATATATTCAACGTCACTTATTGGGCCAAGTATGCCCATGTTCCAGCATGCAAATACAAAAACTATTCAATTCCATCGTTAATTGCATCATGGGCATTCTTTTTGGCCCTTATCGGTATCCCTACTCAAGCAGGATCATCTCCATAGACATTGCTATTATCACGATTCACTTTACTTTAGGGCCAAAAATACTTTACAAAAGTGGGTTTTTCGGCTCCTGATAGGAACTACTAATAAGTCCCTCTAGATTCCTCACTATTTTAAACTCCAATTATCAAACAAGTAGTAACATTTGGAGCAAATAAGAAAGAACACGCAAGGTGTCAACTATGGTATTTGTAGCACAAGGAGCATCCACTGCCTTCTGCTTTATTTTACAACTCACATCTCTAAATGGTATTCAACTTGATCTCTAGAGTTCAAGTTATTGTTTTTATTCAGAGCAAGATTGGAGAAGGAAGAAGCAAATTAATGACCTCCACTGACTTTTTATGGGGGATAGGTTGAGTCGTTGACATCAGTAAACCTTTTGTAAGTGCTGCTTGTTTTAGTCAAAAAAGTTGCTTCCTAGAACCTTCTTCTAATTTTTATACAAACTCAAGAGCTTTGAGAAGTGTGCCCATAACAGAAAATATTCCTTTTCGTTTTGCCTTCTTTCTCGAACTTCCGTGTTCTTGTGAACATAGATGATTCGTTTTCTCAAGCAAACGGGACATATGCCCAAATTTCGTGCTCACGAGCACATGGAGGAGGTACTCGAATTCTATATCCATTACACTGCCTTCTGTCTCCTATCCTTGAATTTTTTTATATTCTTATTCCAAAATCATGAATCTGGTGTTACTTTGATAAAATCATGATTATTTATGTAGATTGCTATATATAATTGGTCGTATGATTGTAATTCACTAGGATAATTCTTTTCAGATGTTTTTTTGCTTAAGACTTAAATTTCTCTTTATCTTCTCCTAGGACTTCTTGTATTTTCTTTTTCTTTGTATAGATGTGGTATTTATTGGATCCTAAATTATCAATTTTCATGTCTTAAATTAGAAGATGTCCTGAGTAAGATGTAACAAATTTCTATATGGAACCTAGTTATGATCCTCTGAATCAGTGATAATTGTTAAGATGGTCGATAATGGACACAAATGCAAGTTGGAGTACTCAGGGTTTAGCCTAGAGAGCTAAGTTTTCTTAAAGACATAGGGGAATGGAGTCCTACACCACCAAGGACCAAGAAATTTTGAATGGTAAGCAAAGAAAATACAAAAATAAGAAGCTTGAGATCAAGTATTTCCTTAATTAAGATTGATATGAATAATATATTTTTATTATTAATTATAATGTGTTAGGATTTTAGTTATATCAACCTTAGATAAAGGGGAGAGGAGTGGGGTGTGTGAATAAAGTGATGGTTAATTTTTGGAAATTTAAATCATATGAATGCAAAAAACAATTATTCAAAATATTATAACAAATATATTGGAAAAACAATTGCTTATAAAGTAAAGAGAGTAAGGAAAGGAAATTACAAATACTAGTTTTAATAGTGGTTCGATGCAATTCAATCTACGTCCACTTTTCTTAAGTTTATTTAAGGTTTTTGACACAAGTCTTCAAGAATTGTAATTGGATTATGGTTCTAAGCACTCTCTTAGACTTATGGCTCCAAACACCCTTTACAACAAAACTTTTCAATTCAGAGTCTTCCCTTTAGATTATGGTTCCAAAGCACCCTCATAAGAAATAAAAATGAAGAATGATAATCTTACAAAATCCTAATATAACTTCAAACTCAAATAATACAATATAAAAAACTAGGATTGAGGTGCACTAAAAGATATGTAAATTTTAAATCAAAGTGCACTCAAAATACTTCCTCTAAGGCTCAAATATATTTAAGAAAGATTTTAAATATTAAGCATACAAAATAATGAAGTTTGGAGTCTTTTTATAGAAATTGGAAGCTCAACCTAGCCATTAGGCATGGTCAAGGGTCGATTGGTTGAGTAACTAGTTCGATCAATTCATTAGCTGTTAACATTTAATGCTTTAGCAAGCGATTGTTGGAGGTCAAAACTGAACCAACTACACCCCAACTATTGGATGAAAGAGAAGATTAAAACCATCATTGACTGATCAAATCCAATTGACTCAAACAATTCCTGATCCCCTTAACCAATTATATTGTAAATTAGTGTTTAAATAACCCAATTCGGGGCTTGGAACATTTAACAACCTATGCTTAGCTTTTTAAAACCTTTTAAGATAAGTTTAGAAAAAAATTTAGCTCAAAATTTTAATTGAAAACAAGAAATCATTTAATTTTATAAGAACTTAAAACAATTTAGCACACTGAATTAATGATTTTTTATGCAAGAAAAAAAATGTATGATCCTAGTGTATCAACTTTACAAAGAGATCTTTAGAAAGGTTTCAAAAGCTCTTCTATTTTAGGTCATTTTTTTTTTTTTTTCATTTGACTTGATTTGTTTTTGTAATTTACTACTTTGGAAATCTTTAACACTAGTCCCAAAATTTATTTTGTTATCATCAAAATCAAAATTGACCAAAACTTAACTTTACATATTGCTTGTAATATACCAAAGACTAGGTAGATTGGAAGGAATTTTTCTATCCTTGGAAACCTCTCACTCTTAGCATTTTTCTATAATCTCTATCCTACTTTATCCAATGGCACCAAGGTTGGGAGAGATAAAGATGTTATGACAGTCTTCAAATTCAAATAGTACTCCATGAAGCTGATATGTACGTTCCTTGCTTGTTGAAGAAGTTACAGTTTTTCAAGGAAAATATTGGAGATTTCATTCCACTATTTTATAGGTACAAAGATCCATTTTCTACATTTTCTGTAGTTTTCTTTTGGAGGCTGAGAGAGAGTCCCTTGAGAAGGAACATATTCCCTTTTTATGGCCACTTTTCCTTGTGAAGGGGCATGAAGGAGTGGTTTTTACAATTTTATAGTAGGTTAGCCTATTTTGTTGACTTTTGGGCACATGAGAATAAGGGTAGCTAGACTTGTCTTATTATGCACAAGTCGATCAGTCAAGTCATCCTATAGGTCCAGGAGGTCATCTTATTTATGGTCCTGGTTTTGGGATGAGGTGACTTGATGCATTTCCAAATACCTCGTTTGAGAGGTGGTGTATAAATTAAAGATATGTTGATTTTTTGTACCTCCGCTTGTTGATAATGACATGGTGTCGGGGAAGTTTTAAGTTTTTTGGTCAACAATGACATGGCCAATAAGGATGTTGCTAATTAAGCATGGTTATTCCAAGGATTAAGAATACGTATACTTTAAACGTGGAGACGAACACTTCATGAAATCAAAGCTGAGTGACTATGAACTACCAATGGAAAGATTGCACGCATGTGTCCACCTTTTGTAACATGTCTGTCTTACATTAATTGTTATTAGGATGCATGCTTATAGTTTAAAGGGGCTCCATGAACGTGCCCACATCACAACTTGTACTAGTAGCCTACTAATCATGTCCATATTTTTCTATATCGGCAACCAAAAATAGTCTGTGTTTACACACTTACATGGGTACAAGTATGACTTGTTATATCTCAGCAAGATTTTTAAGTTGTGCCAAAAAAAAGTGGTCGGGGCTATAACTTAAAACTTATAGCTGCACAATTGTATTTGACCACAGGTATAACATTTATCAATGTTCCCCGTGGTTGTGTGCACTACCCATATTCTATAGGCACACTTTGGTTTACCTTTTAGCCATGGGTGTTGGTGTGGTTAAAGATCTATCTTCTTTTTACTATTGTTATTTTCCTGGTGGATCAGATCCATACATAGAAATGTGGGTCAGAGACAAGGCTTTTGAATTTTTCTTACTATTGTTGATTTCCTGGTGGATCAGTCCATTATACTAATGTTTTGTTCAACATCTAATGTTTATTTTAACTTTAATTTATTATCTTATTTATTTTATTTAATTTTTTCTCACTTATCAATTATCATGAAACCATTTTATTAATTCAACATTTTTTTTATAAATAAAAAGATAAACTAACTATTTTTAAAATATGACTATTCATAATAAAAAATGAAATTTAGTATAGAAATATAAAAAATTATATTAGCTAATGTATGATGATATTATGACAAGAACATATGTTTAAACTTGTATGTTCTAAACTATAAAAAAAATCAGACCAAATTGTGAAAAAAAAAAAAATCTTTTATAAGAAAATTATATCAGGAAAAAACTGGAAATTTGCAAAAAGTATATATATATATTTGATAGGTAAATTTTTGTCTATATTTTAAACATAGCTGAAATTGATTTCAACTAAGATTTTAGTTCATTCATACATTAAAACCAATGTAGATACCAATGGTTTTTGGGTTTGTTGAACATTGGCACTAAATCAAGCGACTTCTGCGTACCCACCTACCCACCTCTATTCTCACTTTTTTTTTTTTTTTTCCTAACAGCGACTTCTGCGTTGACCAGCTTTACTTCAAATCTCCCTACTTGATACGGAAGCTGATTAGAGTGGATTCCTAGCACCTCTACCATGGACGATCCAGAAAAACTTCACATAGTCATGTTCCCATGGCTAGCTTTCGGTCACATACTCCCATACTTAGAGCTGTCCAAGCTCATAGCTCAAAAGGGTCACCGCATCTCCTTCATATCCACCCCCAGAAACATCGACCGCCTCCCAAAACTACCTCCAATTTTACAACCTCTTATCAACTTAATCAAGCTTCCACTGCCCAAAGTCGACAACCTCCCTGAAAACGCTGAAGCTACCACTGATCTTCCCTACGAAAAGATTCCCTACCTCAAGAAGGCATTCGACGGCCTCCAAGAACCCTTGACCCACTTCCTCATAAATTCACATCCCGACTGGGTAGTTCACGACTTCGCCCCTCACTGGTTGCCGCCTGTCCTGGATGAGCATGGGGTTTCACGGTCCTTCTTCTCCATTTACGGTGCATCGACCTTATGTTTCATCGGATCCACGTCCATCATGATGGGTGACGGTGATCCACGTAAGGAGCTCCATCAGTTCGCGGTTCCTCCTCCGTGGGTCCCTTTTCCCTCCAACTTGGGTTTGCCTCCGTTCCAGATGAAGCGAATCTTAGGCTTTGACCAACCCAACCTTTCTGGAGTTTCAGACTCATATCGAATGGGTTCGGTCATTTCAGCTTGTGACGTGGTCGCTGTACGAAGCTGTGCAGAGCTTGAATCTGAATGGCTGGACCTTCTCAGAGAGCTTTACCACAAACCAGTACTTCCAATAGGGCTACTGCCTCCTTTGGCGCCTGTTAGCGGAGAGGACGACTCGTGGATTCCAATCCTTGAGTGGCTAGATAAACAAGAGAAAGCGTCTGTGGTTTACGTGGCACTCGGAAGCGAGGCGACGCCAAGGGAAGATGAACTCACTGAGTTGGCTCTTGGGTTAGAGCTATCAGGGTTGCCCTTCTTTTGGGCATTGAGGAAGCGGCACGACTCAGTTGAGTTACCAGATGGTTTCGAGGATCGAACCAAAGATCGTGGAGTGGTTTGGAGGACGTGGGCGCCTCAACTCCGGATATTGGGTCACGAATCAGTTGGGGGCTTTGTGACTCACTGTGGTTTGAGTTCAGTTGTTGAGGGACTGTATTTTGGACGTGCCCTTATCATGTTTCCGCTGTGGGGAGACCAGGGGATCATTGCTAAGGCTTTCCAAGAAATGAAAGTGGGGATAGAGATCCCAAGAGATGAAGAGGAGGGTTGGTTTTCTAGCAAGTCGGTGGCCCAGACATTGAGCTTGGTGATGGTGGAAGAGGAAGGAAGGATTTACAGGGAGAAAGCTAAGGAGTTGAGCAAGCTTTTTGGAGATAAGGATCTACAGCAACGTTATATAAATGATTTTGTTGAATATCTCCAAAACCACAGGCGTAATCGGAAAGATTGAGTTGCTATATTAGATGCTGCATCTGTCTTCAATGAAGATGTCTTTGGCACTGGATCGGCGAATAATAGAACAAGCTTTCTTCAATTTTAAATCACAAAAGTCCAAACCAAAATCTTGGGAAAGATTTTTCCATTTACCTTCTATGTATTCATGTGTGGTGGCCGAAGTGCCGAGAGTGACATCCAACCCTCCAATATGTTCATAGATCTCGAATATAAATAAATGGTTCATGTACACTTCACAATTATGATCAATAATTCAAACAGATCTTGTTAAGTTATAATAGTATCTTGTTTTTAAAATTAAAAATAAATTCCCATAATGGGAATTATTGGATAAAATTAAATTTAATAAAGCATAAATATAATTTAATATAATAATATAGCCACTCGTATATCATTCACTATTTGATTAAATTTTAACATATTTTTAAAATCTAAAATTTAAAGAGAGAACTCACCTTTTACTCAATCTATTTTTTATCTCTTTTGATATAATTACTAACTTAGAACATAACATCTATTTCAATCAAGGTTATGAAAGTTCACAAGAAACAAATGCTTAAGTTTCAGGAACTTTTTGATCTTGTAGTAGTTTAATGAAAAAGGAAGGGATTTCATGGGAATATGTTATTTGGGATCTTCTTGCCATGCAAGTTTAATATTTTTAATAAATTAAAATACTATCTCATTAAAAGGTTTTATGCATATGTTGTTTTCAATACATTTCTTTATACAAAGACTCCGTTAATTTGTTCCTCTTTTGGGATGGTAAACATTTCTCATAATATGATTACTTATTTAGATTGTCATAATTTATCATGTGATTGTAATTTAGTAATATAAAAATTTTAGATTTCTAGTCTACTTTCTAAACTTTGTTGCCTAGTTTAATCATTTCCTATCGGATTAGTTTTATCGAGATTCCCTAAGGTTTGGTGAAAATACACCCAATCACCATTAGTTTCAAATTTTGTTAGTTAACACCCTAAAAATTTATTTCATTTATAAAATTTAATTTCTTAGAGGATTTTAGGTAAAGATATTTTAGATAGAGTGTTTAAAAATTCTCTAAAAACTAAATTTTATTCTCTGAAGAATAAAATTTATACATGAAATACATTTATGGTCATACTAATTAACCACTGTGACCACGCAGTCATGCATCCTTGGCCGGTGGATCTCCACACGTATATTCCCACTGCCGCTTCGAACTCAACCGATAAAACAAAATGGATAATGGATTTGCTCGGTGCTTTGTGCGCGACTTTTTCAACAAAACTATTTTAATACAATTGATTTGATTTTTATGTTTCTGTCAAGATGATGACTGCATGACCAAACAGGAAGGCGGCTGATTAAATTTTAGGGGTGGCATAATTCCTGGAGTTTTACTCTTGAGCAGTTGATTTTGGCACTATCATACACGTGGGGTCTTTTTTTTTTATATATAATATGGAAATTTAAAGTTAAACCGTAACCGTTTGCCTTGTTCTTCCCTTTGAATTTTCCTCTAGACGTGTGTGGGGGATCATGTCACAGATCATTTGCACGTTACATTTTAGATATGTGTCACTCTTGCTCTTCTTTGTTGCTTCCCATAAAAAATTTGAAATTAATTAATAGTTTATATATATATATATAACTGCGCCAGCAATTTCTCACTTAATATGTAGATACGGGGAGCAGATGAGCAAAGAACCCAAGCATCCTCTGCCATGGACTATCCAGAAAAACTTCACATAGTCATGTTCCCATGGCTAGCTTTTGGTCACATACTCCCATATTTAGAGCTGTCCAAGCTCATAGCTCGAGAGGGTCACCGCATCTCCTTCATATCTACTCCTAGAAACATCGACCGCCTCCCAAAACTACCTCTAAATTTACAACCTCTTATCGATTTAGTCAAGTTTCCACTGCCCAACATCGACAACCTCCCTGAAAACTCAGAGGCTACCACTGATCTTCCCTACGAAAAGATTCCGTACCTTAAGAAGGCATTCGACGGCCTCCAGGAGCCCGTGACCCACTTTCTCGAAACGTCACATCCCGACTGGGTTATTCACGACTTCGCCCCTCACTGGTTGCCGCCTATCGCTGCTAAGCATGGGGTTTCACGGGCCTTCTTCTGTACATTTAGTGCAACGACCCTATGTTTCTGTGGAGCAACGTCCATCATGATGGAAGGTGGTGATCCACGTACGGAGCTCCATCAGTTAGCGACTGCTCCTCCCTGGGTCACTTTCCCAACCAAAGTCGCGTCGCCTCTTTTCTTGTTGAGGAGAATATTAGGCATTCATCAAGCCGACGTTTCTGGAGTTTCTGACAAATTCCGCATGGGGTCGGCCATTTTGGGTTGTGACGTGTTGGCTATACGGAGCTGTACAGAACTGGAACCTGAATGGTTGGACCTCCTCGGTAAGCTTCACCAGAAACCACTATTTCCAATAGGGCTACTGCCCCCCTCGGCGCCAGTTAACGGAGACGATGACTCTTGGCCGCCGATCAGGGAGTGGCTAGACAAACAAGAGAAAGAGTCTGTGGTTTATGTAGCACTGGGAACGGAGGTGACACCAACTGAAGATGAACTCACCGAGTTGGCTTTTGGGTTAGAGCTAAGTGGGTTGCCCTTCTTTTGGGCACTGAGGAAGCGGCGTGACTCGGTTGATTTACCTGATGGATTCGAGGAACGAACCAAAGGTCGTGGAATGGTTTGGAGGACCTGGGCACCTCAACTCAGGATATTGGATCACGAGTCGGTTGGGGGTTTTGTGACTCACTGTGGTTGGAGCTCAGTTATAGAGGGACTGCATTTTGGACAAGCCCTTACCATGCTGCCCCTTTGGGGGGACCAGGGGTTGAATGCTAGGACTTTCGAAGAGATGAAAGTGGGGGTAGAGATACCAAGAGATCAAGAAGAAGGATGGCTTTCCAGGAAGTCAGTGGCGGAGACATTGAGCTTGGTGATGGTGGAAGAGGCGGGAAAAATTTATAGAAACAAAGCAAAGGAGATGAGGAAGTTACTAGACAAGCATCGACATCACCGTTATGTAACTGATTTTGCAGAATATCTACAAAAACACAGGCCTTGTGTCTAATTACGATTGATTTGAGGTTTTTAAGAATGAGAAACATCTCTTCTTTTCTCAAATCACAAAAATTTCAACAAATTTGAAGTCTTCCGAACGATTCAAAGTCTAAGTTATATCTATCTATAGAGCTATATATTCTAACCATTATTTCACATCCAAATGGTTGAATGTGTGTGATAAAATCTATACAATTAAATGAGATAGGATTCCAAATAAAATATTATAAAAAGATAAAAATAAATATAATTACAAACAAATAAGACCTTATGATGTTACATCACACCTTATGATGTTACATCACATCATTTAATTTATAATGTTTATATGATATATATATTAAAAAAAA
Source organism: Vitis amurensis (assembly GCA_037355405.1). NCBI lineage: Eukaryota > Viridiplantae > Streptophyta > Magnoliopsida > Vitales > Vitaceae > Vitis > Vitis amurensis. Next base: position 3,712 of record JBAPGN010001212.1, on the reverse strand, counting down.
TATTATTTGATATTTTAATCTAACCCACAACATGTACTGAAGAATAAAGAATAAACAGAGTTGTTATCCTAATTAATTATTGTAAAATCCCTACTCACCAATTATTGGAAGAGTTCAACGTCACTTATTGGGCCAAGTATGCCCATGTTCCAGCATGCAAATACAAAGACTATTCATTTCCATCGTTAATTGCATCATGGGCTTTCTCCTTGGCCCTTATCGGTACCCTACTCAAGCAGGATCATCTCCATAGACATTGGCTATTATCACGATTCACTTTACTTTAGGGCCAAAAAATACCTTACAAAAAGTGGGTTTTTTTCCGCTCCTATGGGAACCACTAATAAGTCCCTCTAGATTCCTCAATATTTTAAACTCCAATTATCAAAACAAGTAGTAACATTTGGAGCAATAAGAAAGAACACGCAAGGTGTCAACTATGGTATTTGTAGCACAAAGGAGCACCCATTGGCCTTCTGCTTTATTTTACAACTCACATCTCTAAATGGTATTCAACTTGATCTCTAGAGTTCAAGTTATTGTTTCTATTCAGAGCAAGATTAGAGAAGGAATAAGCAAATTAATGACCTCCGCTGACTTTTTATGGGGGATAGGTTGAGTCGTTGACATCAGTAAACCTTTTGTGAGTGCTGCTTGTTTCAGTCAAAAAGTTGCTTTCCTAGAATCTTCTTCTAGTTTTTATACCAACTCAAGAGCTTTGAGAAGAGTGCCCATAACAAAAAATATTCCTTTTTGTTTTGCCTTCTTTCTTTCTTGAACTTCTGTGTTCTCGTGAACACGGATGATTTGTTTTCTCGAGCAAACGGGACATATACTCGAAGTTCGTGCTCACGAGCACACAGAAGAGGTACTCGAATTCTATATCCATTACACTACCTTCTGTCTCCTATCCTTGAATTTTTTTATATTCTTATTCCAAAATCATGAATCTGGTGTTACTTTGATAAAATTATGATTATTTATGTAGATTGTTATATAAAATTGGTCGTATGATTGTAATTCACTAGGATAATTCTTTTCAGATGTTTTTTTGCTTAAGGCTTAAAGTTACGTTCTCTTTATCTTCTCCTAGGACTTCTTGTATTTTCTTTTTCTTTCTATAGATTTGGTATTTATTGGATCCTAAATTATCAAGTTTCATGTCTTAAATTAGAAGATGTCTTAAGTAAGATGTAACAAATTTCTATATGGAACCTAGTTATGATCCTCTGAATCAGTGATAATTGTTAAGATGGTCGATAACGGACACAAATGCAAGTTGGAGTACTCAAGGGTTAGCCTAAAGAGCTAAGTTTTCTTAAAGACATAGGGGAATGGAGTCCTACACCACCAAGGACCAAGAAGTTTTGAATGGTAAGCAAAGAAAATACAAAAATAAGAAGCTTGAGATCAAGTATTTCCTTAATTAAGATTGATATGAATAATATTTTTTTATTATTAATTATAATGTGTTAGGATTTTAGTTATATCAACCTCCGATAAAGAGTGAGGAGTGGGGGGTGTGAATAAAGTGATGGTTAATTTTTGGAAATTTAAACTATATGAATGCAAATAACAATTATTCAAAATAATGTAACAAATATATTGGAAAAATATTTGCTTATAAAGTAAAGAGACTAGGGAAAGAAAATTGTAAACACTAGTTTTAATAGTGGTTCGATGCAATTCAATTTACGTCCACTTTTCTTAACCTCCTATTCAAGTGAATTCTACTAATTTAAGGTTTTTGACACAAGTCTTCAAGCATTACAATTGGATTATAGTTTCAATAAATTATTTTGGACTTATGACTTAAAGCACCCTTTTGGATTATGGTTCCAAGCACTCTCTTGGACTTATGGTTCCAAACACCCTCTACAACAAAACTTTTCAAGTCAAAGTCTTCCCTTTGGATTATGGTTCCAAAGCATCCTCACAAGAAATAAAAATGAAGAATGATAATCTTACAAAATCCTAGTATAACTTCAAACTCAAATAATACAATAAAAAACTAGGATTGAGGTACACTAAAAGATATGTAAATTTTAAATCAAAGTGCACTCAAAATACTTCCTCTAAGGCTCAAAGATATTCAAGAAATATTTTAAAATATTAAGTAGACAAAATAATGAAGTTTGGAGTCTTTTTATAGGAATTGGAAACTCAAACTAGCCATTAGGCATGGTCGGGGGTTGATTGGTTAAGTAACTAGTTCGATCAATTCATTAGCTATTAACATTTAATGCTTTGACAAAGCGACTATTGGAGGTCAAAACATTAACTACTCAAGACTGAACCAACCACACCCCAACTATTGGAAGAAAGAGAAGATTAAAACCATCATCAACTGATCAAATCCAATTGACTCAAACAATTCCTGATCCCCTTAACCAATTATATTGTAAATTAGTGTTTAAATAACCCAATTTGGGGCTTGGAACATTTAACAACCTATGCTTAGCTTTTTATAACCTTTTAAGATAAGTTTCGAAAAAAATTTAGCTCAAAATTTTAATTAAAAACAAGAAATCATTTAATTTTATAAGAACTTAAAACAATTTAGCACACTGAATTAATGATTTTTTATGCAAGAATAAAAATAAAATGTATGATCCTAGTGTATCAACTTTACAAAGAGATCTTAAGAAAGGTTTCAAAAGCTCTTCTATTTTAGGTCTTTTTTTTTTCCTTTGACTTCATTTATCTTTGTAATTTATTACTTTAGAAATCTTTAACACTAGTCCCAAAATTTATTTTGTTATCATCAAAATCAAAATTAACCAAAACTTGACTTTACATATTGCTTGTAATATACCAAAGACTATGTAGATGGGAAGGAATTTTTCTATCCTTGGAAACCTCTCGCTCTTAGCATTTTTCTATAATCTCTATCCTACTTTATCCAATGGCACCAAGGTTGGGAGAGATAAGGATGTTATGACAGTCTTCAAATTCAAATAGTACTCTATGAAGCTGATATGTACATTCCTTGCTTGTTGAAGAAGCTAAAATTCTTCAAGGAAAATATTGGTGATTTCATTCCACCATTTTATAGGTATAAAGATGCATTTTCTACATTTTTTGTAGTTTTCTTTTGGAGGCTGAGAGAGAGTCCCTTAAAGAGGAACAAACTCTCCTTTTATAACCACTTTTCCTTGTGAAGGGGCATGAAGGAGTGGTTTTTACAGTTTTGCAGTAGGTTAGTAGATTTTGTTGACTTTTGGGCACATAAGAACAAGGGTAGTTGGACTTATCTTTCTATGCACAGGTCAATCAATCAGGTCATCCTATAAGTCCAAGAGGTCATCTTATTTTGTGGTCCTGATTTTGGGATGAGGTGATTTTATGCATATCCAGATACCTCATTTGAGAGGTGGTGTATTAATTAAAGATATGTTGATTTTTTGTACCTCCACATGTTGATAATGACATGGTGTGGGGAAAGTTTTAAGTTTTTTGGTCAACAATGACATGGCCAATAAGGATGTTACTAATTAAGCAGGGTTATTCCAAGGATTAAGAATACATATACCTTTAAACGTGGCCTTATGGTTAGACGGACACTTCATGAAATCAAAGCTGAGTGACTGTGAATTACCAATGGAAAGATTGCACGCATGTGTCCACCTTTTGTAATATGTCTGTGTTACATTAATTGTTATTAGGCTGCATACTTATAGTTTTAAAGGGGCTCCATGAACGTGCCCACATC
>JBAPGN010001211.1:0-24893 GCA_037355405.1 Vitis amurensis | reverse complement strand
TGAAATCAAGCAAGAAAACAACGTGTATACTACAAAATTATTATGTGAAAAAAGGAGAAGAGAAATGGGAAAGAAAAAGCAGACTATTCTAGTTGATGGAAAACAAAAACATCAAAACCTTAGATGTCTCAGTAAATAAGATTTATCCCTGCTTTCAAACGGAAAAATATTGGCACCAAAATGCTATATGCATGCCTTGCAATTAAAAGTGAAAGACAAAAAAATTGACCCCACATACCAAAAACAAGCGTGATTTTATTTTTTTAATTATTATTATTATTATATTAAAACAGCCAAAAGAAAAAATAAAAAAGAAAAGAAAATTCTGGGATTTTAGTACCTTTAGGCCATCTGGTAATTAACAAAAATACCAGTCAGGAAATGGGACAAACACTGGCAAAACAATTCTATAATGATGACTGATGAAAACACTTGTACCAAACAGGGTTCCCTATAGAGAGGATGACGACATATTTGACCAATGTTGTTTTAACTCAGGAGTGGGTGTTGAATGTGGGTATATATCTAGGAGTCAAGATTCTTTTTAACTCCAAAATTGAGGATAACAGAATCCATAATTTGGATATGGGTATGGGGATATGGCATAATAAAAGGGGAAAAAACTAAACAGCAATCAATTGAAAGTAAAGATATCTTTGATAAGAAGATCCTATTTCTTTTCTCTTGTCTTATATCTTTTCTTTCTTATCCCTAAATATTCTTAGTAATTGTTGACTTCTTGCCAATTGATTCTGAGTAGCTGTGTAAAGATCAGAAGTGAATTGTGCAAAGGCTTCTAATTCTTGCCCTTCTTCAACCTTCCTGCCCAGCCTAAGAGCGGTCAACTAATGCATTCCACTTATTGAACAGGCTTCTATGGTCAGTCCGTGACCCCCAGATGCCAAAGGTGTCCTTTAAGTGATCTTGAAGAGAGACATGTACTAAATGTCCGGTCTATGACAAGACATACTCATGTTTCGCCCTGCATTGAATGTCGGGCCATTCGGTGAAGATAAAAGTACATCAAACCCATATGAAATTTTACCATGAGTAGATTGTATCCATTGAGTAAATATAGGCTCAATCAAAATTTGTTTCTCTAGAGTACCAAAAGAAAGCATGACATTGTTATGAACATATAGTCCAGGAAGATACAGAATCGATATGCTTAACATCTCCCCTCAAACCGGCCCACCTGAAATTCCTTCTAGAGCCTACTGAAATTTTTTTATAGATTCCGTTTAACAATTCAAACTAAACAATGAGATAACGAATCTCCTTTTTCCATTGGATTGTGACCCCCAGGTGGTTTAGTTATGGGCAAACGACGAGAATTGAACCCGTGCATGGGAAACAAGAGATCCAAGAATCAGGATCCTAATGCATATAAATACAAATGGTCCAATGGGAGCATCGAATCACGCTCTATAGGACTTGAACCTACGAAATTGGTTTTGGAGACCCACATTTTACTAAACTAAACAAGCTTACCTCCGATTGCAAATCCCAAATTTATCTATGAAGAGCGAAGTTTGAAGATAAGTTTTGTATTCTATAAATATTTCGACCAATTCCCGAAATACCTTTATGGATATTCCTCAATGTCCCTGCTATTCATGTATTCTATCATTTTTCAATGTAATAAATATGCAAAGGAAGTTGAAAGGAAAAAAAGAACAAACAAACAAACAGCCATATCTGAAGCAAAGTACCAATATCTGACATGAATCCAGCATCCAGACCATGTCATGTTGTGTCAATATGGGTACACTAGGCGAAGTCGGGAGTTTACATAATCATAGGATTTACCACAAGTTTTTAGGAAGCATACTTTATGCATAACAAAGAGTAACAGGTAGCAGACACTTCTCATGTTTTTTTTTTCAAATGGGGGCAATTGAGTGTTTTCTTCCTTGAACTACAAAAAGAATTTTTTTCAGTAGATGGAAAAAATAATTTAACCATAGCTTTCTCTCAACATTTTACAATCTGCTACATTGGGACAAATTCTGAGGTTCAGACTGAACCAAGTAGCAATTCAATAAGTACACTTCTGAACTCATAGCCACTGGCTAATATATTCGAATTTTCAATATCGGCTCCAAGGATCATTTATTCAACCTTCAAATATGTATACACTGATTAGCAGTCTCTGTATGACACACTAACAAGGCACTATGGTTATTTGCACTCATCAATATGTGTACATTGTGAATAGATGGCTTTACCAATTAGCATTTTAATGAAAAACACCGTTGGATGGCAATGGGTCAAACTAAAGGAAATAAATTCTGTTTTTCAACAGATAAACAAGATACTTGAAGGACAAATTCAACCATGAACCAAAACAAACTAAAACGAATGTAGAGGTGAAGCATACCATTCAGTCCTCATAATCACCAGCATTCTCCAACAGATAGTTGACTGCCAATTCTTCATTTCGATCACAAGCTAAGAATGCCTCAATGACAAGAGCTCTGTCAAATCCCATTGCCTCAAGCTGGGGAGGGGAATTGATTATGATTAGGAAAATTTATAAAATGAACTTAAAAGCAAAAACGAGAGGGACAGTATCAAGGAGGAAGGAGTCTACACCCGCTCAATAGCCTCCTGCTCTGCTGGAGTAACATTGATAGCATGGGGCAACTCTTGCTCAGGCTGATCAAATATATCCCTGGAAGTAGATCACAATCAGAAGGCAGAACTGCACTTTATACATTTATGATGAGGGTTCTGTGCAGATCTTAACCCTCCAATGAAGATAGAACCTTAGCTAACTCAGATGTGAAAGCAATGTAGCGTTAAACATCTTGTGAAAGGAAATAGGAACTTCATCACATGCCAGAAAATATCTAGTAAGTTAACCCACACAATTGATCAGCAGCACAAATGAAGCACACAAAACAAGGAAAAACATATCCAAATCCTCTTGTTCAATCACCACGCTGTAAGGAGCATTCCTCAAGGGAACGGTATTCTGCATTTAAAATGAAAAATGGCATAATCCAAACTAAAAATTAATAATAAAAACTCCTTAACACATGATGAGGGGACAGCAAGAGGATATGTTGAGACCATCTGGTGAGAAATATAGCTTCATAATACAATCTTTTTCTTTCAGCAAGCAACCACATAAATAATGAAAATAAAATATGAAGAAGAAAATTGGATGAGGAGTCCTCCAAGGAAAACCCAATGATGAAAACTAGTAAAAAGAGAGCAAGACTTAAAGAAACAAAATTCTGCTGATAACCAAATGCCATAAGCACCCAAGCTATCCAAGGTTCAAAATCTCGGCCGAGTCAGATAACCAAGTCAAAAACAACAGAGAAAATCAAAAACCATGAAAATGAAGAAATTTGGAAGGAAAGTTTGGAGTCTCGATCTCAGTCTGCATCTTCATTGTTCAGAGCTAAGCTTTTGTAGGGTATGGCTAATTTATCTCTAGTTTAATGCCTTCAAACCTCCGAGACAATGTGAGAAGTTGTTGTTAAGAGGTGAAATGGGTATTTTCCAAAGAAATGGGTAAGTTGCAAAGAAATGGGTATCATGGAAAGATGACGTGAGAAGTTGTTGACTGCAAGGTGAAACGGGTATTGTGCAGAGAAGATGAAAGGTTATTTGCAGAGAAATGGGAGAGTGAGGTTTTTGACCAAAATGAGAGGTTTTTCACTAGGTATTTGGGATTATATGAAATAGATAGGATATAAATATTAATATCAAATGTTAACTATTGATTTGACGAATAATATTTTCTCTATATATATATATTTTTTTTGTCTATGTGATTGTATTTATTTTTGTGATAATTTTAACAATTCTTTAAAAAAATTTGGAGTTCTTAAATTAACATATGTTTACATATTTACATATCAATGCTGAGACCATTGAACCTCAGGACCCTCCAAGTCAATGATCGATAACACGACTTTGAATCATGAACTGTTGGGGTGCCCAATTGATTAGGGCAAATGACAGGATATGTGGTAGAGGTGCATAGTCTTGGGCTTGATTCCTGCCACTAGTTGAATGCCCTGAATCCTAAGGTTTAGGTCCCCATAGAGAATTCAAAAGGCTCATTTATGGAAGGTTCCTCGGTTATTAAAAAAAATAAAAAATAAATAAAATAAATAAATAAATAAAAAAGAACCCAAGTCTATCTTGGAAATCTCAAATGCTCTCTCTTTCCAAATGATAACAACTCTTTTAGAATTACACATAAAAACCCCAAAGGTGAATTATATGATTTCTTGGTCATCGAGATTCCTATTAAAGTTAAACATCCAAGACGAGACCCCAAAAAGGGATCATAAAGTTGACAACATGAGTCCTTCAGATATAGCTTGAGTTTGCAGTATGTTTGGTTCACAAAGGGGAGAAGAGAAAAGGAAGAGACAACTTTAAGATCACTCCCTTTCTTTTGTTTGGTCTATCCATAGAGGGAGGGAGGGCGAGAGAGAGGAAAATCTGTAGAGAAACTCTCCAAATCCACCAAAACTAATATCTTTTGGAGAGAAAACTTAAAAGAGTGGATTGGGTACAACACTTCCGCAAAGAGCAAGAGTGCTTCCTAAAAGGCCATGATAGGACCATCATTTCTCATCTTCCATTCTCTCCATTTCTTCTCATAACCAAAATTAATTAAAGGCCTATCTTGCTTTCCTCCATTTTCTCTTCTATAGAACTTAATGAAAGGAACTTTCAATAAAACGATGATACAAGTAATACAAATGTTGATCTCCAATGACTAATCTTGCAAGCTGAATAAGTATTAGTACCTCAAGAAATAGCTTACCAGGGCATTGATAATTTTGTTTTTACCAGAGGGGAAAAAAATGAGTTTTGAGACATTATAGTTTCTCATAATGATTTGATAAAACCTTCAATCGAAGCCCAAAGGATTCCCTAAGTAGAACCATTCTATCCTCACCTTTTTTTTTCTTATTCAATGAAAAATATAAATGTAATGACTAAAATTATCTTTTAAATCATCCACACTAACAATCCATCCTTCTCCTCTAAAGGGAGATGTTAGTAAATAACCAAATATAATATTTAGGCTAAGGGTCAGGTTGGTAATTTTTCTTATATCTCCCCCTCAAGAAGCCCAAATGCAATATACACCCCAAAATAAAGAGCCTTGAATTAATACTAGGAGGGGGGGAGGATTGAACCAAGGTCTTGTACATCACCCTTCCAAGCAATAGTAAAAAAAAAAAGAAAAAATGCATCATATGTATAACATATAATTAATTTTTTTTTATAGGAAGTATAACATATAATTAATTAACTTTTGTGCATATCAAAATCCTAGAAATAACTCAATTGTGTGATGGAGCAATTTAATTTATAGGGCGAAATAATATATATTTTTTCTCTTTTTTTTTTAATAAGATAATATGTATTCTTAATAAGAGAGCACTAACACAAGCTTTGCTCTCTTGGAAAACTCCACAACCATTTACCCAGCCAGAAGGGCTCTAAGGAACATATTGTGTTCTCCCACTCCATATGCATGCCTCGTGAGATCAATAATTTTCCAGTTCTTGGATCCCTTTCAAAACTACAAGCTATACTAACCAGGAAACTAAAGATAGGTAGGGACATGAGGTGATTTTGGCAAGGTAAAATCAGAAAAGGGCAATTCTATCACCCTAAGACAATAAGTCTTTTTCCCTCAATCACCTTGAGACAAGAAGGCTTTTTCCCTAATCATCTGGATGTTAAGACACCTTATCCAACCAAAACTTCAGGGGTAAACACACACCCCCCACAACAACACAACCCTACTCCACACAGATACAATAACTTATGCTGCCATCAGCAAGGTTATGAACAACATGGAAAAGGCAGAAATCAATTAAAGATTAAAATATGTCTATATCCCAAAACAATAAAAACAGTTGTTAATTTGTATTATTTTTTTGTATCCATCCCAATGGACAAAGAAGTTTAAGGCCCTGTCTGGCACACCATTTTTAAGGTTAAAAAGCTTTTTGACAGCAAAAGTTATTTTATCCCCTGTTCTATCATATTGACAAAGTCCTTTTAGGTTAAAGACATTACAACTTAAAAGTACTTTTAATAAAAGTTACAACACAACAGCTTTTAAGTTAAAACCTGAAGAGCTGTGGAAAGTAGTACTTGCTTTTATGTTCATTTTTTATATAGACATCTATAACCTTTAAAAAATATTTAAAAATGACACTGTTATCTATTTATTTTTGCTCTTCAAATTATCTGCATTAAAAGTCCGTTTAAAAATTTAGTAACTGAATATTCATAAATCTCGATTAAATAAAATTTTTCTCTACGCAGATCTTTTTAAAAGAATTTAATGAAAAGCCACAACTGTGCCAAACAGGACCTAAATAAGCTTCAAACTTCTAAGTACTAACCAATATGCTTATAAAGCACTCACCCTTCAGAACCTTCAAGAGGTTCATTGATCAACTGAAGAAACTCTGCATGGTGCTCCTGAATTAATCTTAAAAGATGAGGGTTCTGCTTGCCAAGCTCCTGAAGCATGGGCTGTAACAGTAACAGAAGAAGCAGCTTAACACTTGGAAACATTAAAAGAGGCATTGGAAGTCATCCACTAAGAAAATAAACAGACCTGTAAAATTTGCGGGTTTGCTTGTACCATCGCACGCAGTGCTTGAAACTAGAAAGCAACCAAAAAAACAGAAACAAATATATCATACCATTATAAATCTGATATGCATACAAGAAAATCCAGGTAAGACTAGATAAAATGACACTTTTCCTTTTATTTTTCCCAATGTTTTTTTAATTCATATGCAAAGATTCACTGTATTAACAATGCTAACAAAAGGGTGAACAAAAGCAAACACAGGATATACAAAGGCACCATAAGGCAAAACAAATCGGCCAGATACAATGACATTCGTCTGTAAAATCATTTGTTGGACAATACAGAAAATTCAACAACTACACTGAACTTATAGCTTGCGTGACAAAAAGAAATACAAGCCTATACTATTTTATTTACCATGTATATAAAATTTAAGAGCCTACATGATTTTATCAAAGTTTCCACACTTATTTCCTTTCTTATGATGCACCATCTACCAACATGCATTTATATTCTTACTTTCAACTATGCCAGTAACATTTTACAGGAATGACACAGTCAAGAAAATCTAATCTTATATGCATCATTCTTAGCAGGTTCAGCAGTTCAGATGCAAAGCTTTAACATCATAATCCCTTGAAAATAACTAAAAAAGGTTCTTACTTCAAGGACTGAATGTCATACAAGAATGTAACCAAACTCTGTCAATCAAAAAAATAATAATAATGTAACCAAACTCACACCTGATGGTTGTTTCTGAGAAATTCAAGAGATCCTAGTCCACCAGCAGCAGCACCAGAAAGCGTTTCCTGCAGACATAGTGGTTCAAAGAAAAGTAAGAGACACTTCAAGGGAGAGAGGAAGAACACACAAAACCACGAGCTTGACCTGAGGAAACATATTAAGGGGAGAAGAATTAGGTACTCCAGAGGCAGGTGCAGCAGGTGCTGCACCTGACCCTGCAACCGCTGCAGTTGATGAATTAATACCACCAGTTTCTTGATCTGCAGGGAAATGAGCCACTGGAACAGCAACTTCTGCTGCTTCTGGAATCCCCTGAATTTAGAAGGAATGTCATCAATAACCAAATGACAACAAAAATTGGAGTGGAACATTTGAGGAGTTTGAAAGTACTGAATATAAATAATCCACAGCTCGCTCTGGATTGTTGTAAGCTGCACGAAGTGCACGGGTAACAGTTTCCTTGTCCCAGGTTCCACCGCCTATATCCATTATTTGTTGAATAGTTTGCTCAAGATGATTAGCAGAAACTATATTTGAAGCAGCTTGACCATAGGTATCAGCAAGCACACTGCAATAAAGATACAAAACCAAATTTGAATTTTATTTTAAACTAAAAACAAAGAAAAATATCAAACAATTTCTATAAAGCCTCACATTGTTAGTGCACATACAATTGAACAAGTAATCATATAGTAACAAAACTGATGCTGGCCCCCAGAAGGTGGACATAGATTCCAATATCAGCAATAGCTAAATTTTTTTCTTTTTTTGATAGGTGAAAAAGAATGCATCAAAAAACACCAAAAAGAGTGCATCAAAGTACACAAGACGTATACAACGGCCACCAAAAGATGGCCAAAAAAAGTGGAAACGAAAACAAAAAGCAACTCCGTCAGTGAGGACCCAACCAATCAATAAAGTCATACAAGGACATTGGGCCTTCAACTATGTACAACTTAGGCTCCAAGAAAACAAGTTAAAAGGAACAAGCTTTTTAGACTTTGGATAGAGCACTACTCATTTTTGAACAAACTTCTATTTCTCTCCTTCCAAATTGTCCTAAAAAGACACAAAGGAGCTGCTCCTCACACTTTTTTCCGTTTCCTTCCAACAAAGGACCCATGTCAACCTAGCAGGGTCTCTCATACCAAAGAAGATATCACCCAAGATACTCCAAAGAGAGAGAACAAAAGCTGCCACAACCACCTTGTCATACCACAATGTAGTAGAATATGGTTGATTTAACTCCTAAACATGACAAAGGAAGCATTGTTAACCAAGGGCCACCCTCTCTTTTGAAATTGATCTAAAGTTTGAGCTTTACCCCATGAATCCCCCCAAGCAAAGAAACTCACCTTAGGAGGAACCCAAATGTTCTAGACAATAGCTTCTAAGAAAAGGGTTGAACTCCCAAGCTCTGAGCAAGTATTAAGGGACTTCACAAACAAAGAAACACTTAGTCTCCAACCATATCACCTTATCTTCACCTCCACCATTCACCCCCCTATCTTGAAGCCTTAAAAGAAAAGGCCCCACACTCTCAATCTCCCAATCGTTTATACACCTAGAGAAACTAGGAGTCCAACAACCACAAACATTAAATTGATTCCATAGATCCACGACCCACTCCTCCTCTAAACTAGCCAAGGCAAATAAGGAGGGGAAAGAAACACACAATGGCTCATTACCACACCCCACTTATCCTTCCAAAACTTTACCCTTCCTACCACTGCCCATAGAAAAAGAGACTCTACCGTTAACAATCACCCACAATTTCCTAATGATTTTCCAAAACCCAACCCCATACCTATCACTAACTTCCTTAGAACAGCACTCTCCTTCAACTTCCCTATATTTTCCCCTCATAACTTGTTTCCAAAATGTCTCCCTTTCTATTCAATTTCACTAAATAAGGCTTTCTCCTAAATTCCCTTCACCTTAAAGGAAGACCCTTTGAATCTTTCCCAACCTCACCCTCACTTTTCTTGGCATCTAGAATAATGAACATTCAATAGATAAACAAGCTAGATAAAGTGCTTTGAAACAGTGTCAACCTCCCCCTTTGGAAATATATTGTCTTTTCATTATTGTCAATCTTTGGCAAAACCTCTCTTCCACCCCATCCCAAACTACCAAAGAATTGGAAGGGGCACACCAAGAGTAACCCAAAAAAGTGGTCAAAAGATCCCCCACCTCACACCCTAGAACAAAAGCCAGACCTTCCAACTTTTCCACCCTCCCAATTGGTAGGACCTCACTCTAGCTTAGGTTAATTTACAAGCTCAAAACGACTTCAAACCACATAACTAACCAACTTAAATAGGTCATTTGAGCTTGGGTGGCCCCACAAAAAATCAAAGTATCATCAGCAAACAAAAAATGAAAAACCTTCATTCTCTCACCATCTTTGCCATTTACCTTGAAGCCAAATAGATAACCACCCTCCCTAGCCCTCCTAAGGAGGCAACTAAATGCTTCTATGGCTAACAGAAACAAATATAGCAATAGTGGGTCCCCATGCCTCAGATCTCTAAAGCTTTAAAAAAATATAAAGAGAGTGTCATTCACCAAAACTAAGAAACTTGTTGAAATGCACCATCTAATCCAATTGATCCACTTCTACCCAAACTCCATTTTGTCCAAAACCAAAAGCAATTTCTAATTTGCATGATCATAACCCTTCTTGATTTCCAGCTTACACAACACCCCCCAATTGTTGCTTCTCAACATTGAATCAATAGCTTCATTGGCTATAAGCACATCTAGAATTTGTCTTTCCTCTACAAAAGCATTTTGGCTCTTGGAAACCACTTTGCATTATAATGTTAAAAAAATCTTTACATTTAAATAACTTTAAATCACCCAAATGAAAATGAAAACAAAAAAGAAAAAGAAAAAGAAATATGCACTTGTAGTATAAAAAATAGTTATAAATTTAATTTATCATTAATTACTTAAAATTGTTATTATTCATAAATGATGTTTATTTTTCAAAATATTATCAAACACAATTTTAATTAAAAAAAATTACAATTTATAATATCATAAATATTATTTTTATTTTTTTTATAGGTAAATAAGAAGAATATATTAAAAGCGCTTGCAAAATAGTGCATCAAAGTACACACAAAGTATACAAAAAGGCCACAAGGCAAGCAAGACAAAAAAGTGAGGCAAAAACCTACCACCCTTTACAAGAAGCCTAGGCCCCCTTGAATCCATCCCCCACCCAAAACCCTCTAACAATACAAAAAACAAAACAACCACCTCACAAGATGGGTGTTGAGTTCCCAATGCTCGCCTTTCCCCTGATAGTACACGAAGTACTATCGTAATTAACCGAACATTCAAGTTTGTAATTCCCCCTCAAAACAAGATGCTGAGCGGTGCTTCCTTCTTTTCCACTTGAGACTTAACCCCGCACCCTTTTCTTGCCTCCAATTTCTTCATAAGGCAGTTGATCTCCTTCTCAAACTCCACAACTGGCATCCCCACATAGTTGCTAAAATTTACCAACTTACTAGGAAGGTTAACAAGATCCTCTCCCTCCAAAACACAAGCAAGCTCCAGTGCCTTAGTGATTTCCAGCTCCCCAGCCCTAATTACCAACTCCTTACGCAAAGGATCCTTCAAATCACTTCCCGAAATCTCCAATAGACTACCATCCTAAAGCAACATCCTAAACAGCCCACTCCCATACTCCATAAGCCCCAAGTTAGAGAGAGGAGAAAACATATTAGCCTCTGTTATGAGGGCTTTGTCAGTGAGCACCACACGAGACCACTCCAACCCTAATACCGACAACAGAGCTTGCCCCTCCATCGCATCTCTGGCACAACTCCTCTACGCCGTCTCAAGGAAATCAATGGAAGAACCACCCCCATCGAAAAGCTCTAGTGAACCCTTTGTTCCCTTAACCATGTCTAGAGAAACACAACCCCCCTTAAGGCCTCCACCCCTACCATTCCTCTTCCTAGGTCTAGCCCACTTTTAACATTCCCCCCACTTTAAAACCTATAGCCTTATGGGCCGCCAAAGTAAAAGGCCCATTAAGGCCATTGAATTGAGAAGCCATGAGACCTTTTAGCTCCTCATTAGCTTTCAGTTTTATATATATTATATCAAATAAATTAAATAAATTTATTAGCCGAATTATAGATTTATAATATTTTTCCTTTTGATAAGCAAGCAAAAAAATATATCAACATCTATCAAGAAAAGTGCATTAAAGTACATAGCCGTGTACAAGGGTACCAAGGCAAGAACAAAAAGAATACAAGAAAAGTAAGAACAATAGCCCCTCCCTTAAAATAACTTCAAGCCAATTGACTAAGTCCACCATAGAGATTAAGAAGAACATGTTGATCACTAATGAGGCAATAGATTCCATTTTGAAAAGTAATAGAGGGGCAATACTTTGCAAATTAGACATTGAGAAAGCCTATGATCATGTGGATTGAGCGTTTCTGTTAGCGATGTTGGGGAAAATGGGATTTAGAGGAAGGTGGTGTAGTTGGATAAAGTGGTGTTTATCCACTATTGGATTTTCAGTCTTGGTAAATGGCAGCCCAACGGGTTTTTTCCAGAGCTCAAGGGGTTTAAGGCAAGGAGACCCCCTCTCGCCTTATTTATTCGTAGTAGTGACAGAGGCCTTTAGCTGTTTGATGAAAAGAGCAATTGCTGGAGGTTTTTTGACGCCTTGTATGGTTCAAGGAAGAAGGGGTGAAGGGGTCCAGATTTCACACTTATTGTTTGCTGATGACACATTGATTTTCTGTGAGGCTAAAGAGGATCAATTGACACATTTGTGCTGGCTGTTAATGTGGTTTGAAGCTTTTTCAAGGTTAAAGGCGAATTTGGAAAAAAGTGAACTGATCCCAGTTGGTAGAGTTGAAAATATGGAAGAATTGGCTGATGATTTCGGCTATAAAGTGGGAAATTTGCCCTCCACCTATCTAGGAATGCCGTTGGGTGCTCCTTTTAAATATGTTGGTGTATGGGATGGTATAGAGGAAAGATTCCGAAAGAGATTGGCTATGTGGAAGCGGCAATACATCTCAAAAGGGGGAGGATTACCTTAATTCGGAGTACTCTGTCCAACCAACCAATCTATTTCATGTCCATCTTCCAGTTACCTAAGGCAATTAGGATGAGACTGAAAAAGATACAAAGGGATTTTTTTGTGGGGAGGTGGGGCTCTTGAGCGAAAACCTCACTTAGTAAGGTGACCGATTGTGTGTGAAGACAAAAGTAAAAGCGGTTTGGGGGTTAAGAACCTTGGTTTGTTCAATAAGGCTCTCCTTGGCAAGTGGGCATGGCGCTTTGCAAACGAAAAAAAGGCCCTTTGGAATCAAGTGATTAGAAGGAAGTACGGGGAGGAAAGAGGGTGGAGATCTGGTGAGACTAGGGAGGCCTATGGAGTTGGTTTGTGGAAAGCTATAAATAAGGTGGGACAGCTTGTGACCCCTTTTTTTAGCTTTGAGGTGGGGGATGGCAAGAATGTGAGTTTTTGGAAAGATAAGTGGTGTGGAATTAGCCCTTTATGCGAGGCTTTCCCTTCATTATTTACTATTGCAATGTCTAAAGAGGCTTGAGTAAATGAAGTTTGGACAGCCGAGGGGGAAAGGAGGGGAAGTTGGACCCCTACTTTTAATAGGTCGTTTAATGATTGGGAGATGGAAGAAGTGGGAAGGTTACTTTGTTGATTGGATGGGAAGAAGGTGAGGGCGGATGAGGAGGATAAGGTGAGATGGGTGGAATCAAAGGATGGGGTATTTTCAGTAAAATCCTTGTATAGGGCGTTGCAGCCGGTGTCTTCAGCTTCTTTCCCTTCAAAGAGTATTTGGATGTCCTATGCTCAGCCCAAGATAAGCTTCTTCGCATGGGAGGCTTCATGGGCTAGAGTTTTAACCTTGAACCGTTTGCAAAAGAGGGGTTGGGCTTTGGCAAATAGGTGTTTTCTATGCCAAAAGTGTGGGGAGTCGATTGACCACCTCCTCCTTCATTGTGAAAGAACGAGGGAGGTGTTGCTCCTCTTTTTTTTGAAGTTTCTTGGGTTTTTCCGCTTTTGGTTAAGGAAACTCTCATAAGTTGGAGAGGCTCTTTTGTGGGCAAGAAGAGGAAGGTGGCATGGCTAATGGGACCGTTATGCTTATTTTGGGTCATTTGGAAGGCTAGGAATTCTATTGCTTTTGAGGACGGTGTGTTGTCCATCCAAAAGCTGAAAATTTCTTTTGTGTATTTACTTTGATCGGAAACCAAATTGTGGATAAAAGATGGCCCTTCGGCCTTAATAGATTTATAGAATGGGTGTATATGCGTTAAGGGATAGGGTTTTTTGTGCTTTCCTAGTGTCTTAGGTCCTTTTGTAAGGGGGTGAGTTATTTTATACTGTAAATCTTTGAGTCGCTTCTTTAGCACCTCTTTGCTATACATATTATACTTATTGATCAAAAAAAAAAAGAAGAAATATGTTCTTGAAGTATAAAAAATAGTTATATATTTAATTTATCATTACTTAAAATCATTTTTATTCATAGATGATGTTTATTTTTCAAAATATTATTAAAAACAATTTTAATAAATATTAGTTTTCATTTTTATATATATTATATTAAATTAAATACATTTATTAACATAATTACATATTTATAATATTTTTCCTTTTGACAAGCAAGCAAAAAATATATCAACAGTGCCTATCAAGAAAAGTGCATCAAAGTACATGGTCGTGTACAAAGGCACCAAGGCAAGAACAAAAAGAATACGAGAAAAGCAAGAGCAATAACCCCTCTCTTAAAATAACTCCAAGCCATTTGACTAAGTCTACGATAGAGATTGTTCCATAATTTAAGCCCGCCCTCACCCACTCCAAAAGTAAGTAAAAGGAGGAGGATTTTAACACTTAATTCATATTTACAATATAAAATTTTATATGCTTAGAATTTTATATTTGTTACTTCCCTAAGTGAATTTCGAACCTCCTATATATATAATCTTCTCATATACGTATCATGCAATTAATCTCAAAATTACTATATTTTAAAATATATCATGTATTTAAGGGATCATAAATCAATCATAATTTACACAAAATGAAATATATTAAAGTTTATTAAATAGCATGTAACATGCCCTGCTCATAGACATACCTAGTATTAAAGAAAAGGAGGCACTCTAGTCCAAAAAGCATCAAACAAATCATCTCCAACATAGCAGTCTTTCTCACCCCCAAATTTTGGAGGTCAAAGAATGAATATGTCCATTGAAAATCCATATTCCGGTATTCTATGGTTTCACTGAGAAGGAACTGCACTTTTGAGCAACCACACAAGGTGAAAAGACAAAGGAGAATCAACCAAGCCAAATATTTGGTTTTCTTGGGATGCACATCCACAAAAAAATTTATTGGAATTCTTCAAATTAATAAAAGGTCATCTTCTAGTCTCAATTATCTTCTTAGTTACCAATCACAGGTTAGCTTCCATATATTAGATATATTATAAATCCTTGATTCATCGGTTCATTGTGCATATGCACTCATAAGAAACAATGCTGAGAAAAATAAACACAATGAAAGTTTAAAAACAGAAGCCATACCTATCTGTTGCCACCTCAGATGTAGAAATGCTCCTTGGGGCCCTGCAAGAATAGAGCCCACAAGAAGTAAATTGGAATTATTCAACTTACCCAAATCAATTACATGAACACCTGAAATTCACTAATATTAACTCACTGTGCATTTACAGGAGCTTCAGCTGCAGCAGTAGGATTAGGAGCTGGAGCAGGAGTGGCAATAGGAGCTGGAGCAGGAGTGGCAATAGGAGCTGGAGCAGGAGTGGGAATAGGAGCTGGGGCAGGAGTGGGAATAGCAGCTGGTGCAGGAGTGGATGCAGACTGCACAAAACAAGTACAATAAATGTTATGATTTAAAAGAACAAAAATTAGGAAAAATACTCATTTAAGAGTAATGTAATGCAAGAAGAGTACCTGGGCAGATGAGGTCCCTGTTGCTCCTATGGATTTACTCTGTCAAGACAGAAAGAACCGAAAATTATGATAAAGAAAAAATAGCATGTCAAAGTGGTATTTTATAGAAGCTTCAAGCAGACAATCAAACAAGATAGAAACAGGGAAAGTCAACCAATCCTTCCAATCCTGGCCAGTGTCAAGTAAAGATATTATTCTTGAAAATAGCCCTTAAGGCCCAGCTCAAATGGCAAGGCGCTGGAGTGGGGATGTGAAAGGTTGCAGGTTCAAGTCCCAATAGGGATCCAAAAAAGAAAATGATACCTAAAAGGAAGATATTATTCTTGAAAATATCAGCCATGTTCACATTAAAAAAATGTGCTAACTTCCATAACTACCATAAGCATGTTGCAGAGAAAGGCCTCAAATCAGTGGCACTTGTACTGAAAAACAGCACCAATCATGAGCATCAACATAATTTCACGTCTGCAGCATAAATGGAAATTTGAGCAAGATTTTGAGTTTCCAATCTCATGTAATTTTCAAACTTTGTGAAACCCCCTTCTCAATTTTTTTCTTGGTTGCACAATTTTTGGACAAGGCTTTTGATTCTTCAAAACTAAAATCTTGTAATTTGGCATGTATCTGATAGTCAAACTACACCATATGAATATGAAGTTGATCGAAAAAGATTATGCTTGTGTGGATTGTAACAAGTAACTAGGTACATTACCAACATCCCCATTTTATCATGAAACAAGTAATTCTTATTTCTATTTTTGGGGGCATTCATGTCATATAGATCCTAAGTTTGGAGTGTCAAAAAGAAACACATTGAGAAGCAGCAAACCTGTCTGCAGTGCCCAGTTAATTTGTTGGTTTCCTTTTCTATATTTACGGAGTAATGAAATGAACCTCACTCCTTTCCTTTGAGCTTTTAATACTGTATTTAAATATGTGTTGAGCTTTGAGTGAAAATGGGATTCTGACCAGATAGTTTTCAGTTTCAACCCTGATTTGAGTATTGAGAGCCCCTCAAATCTCAGCTCATTTTCTGCGTCTTGAATCAGGTCTTGCAGACTAATCTTCTGTTCTGCTTCCTTCGATTGCCAAGAAATGTAGCAGAACCATAACTGCCATTGTTGGAGTGCGTGAATAAGAGAGAGGAGGGAGGACAAGGCCACATGTCTTCCTCTTTTTGTGAATAGTTAAAATTAGGATAATCATGTCCAAGATGGCAAGGACCTGATGCTGCCAATATACTGAAAGAGTGGAGACATTAGGATTGTGTGTATGAGGCACATGCACCCAGAGCCAATGCAAGATCTTTCAAAATCCTGCACTTTTTAATTCTATTGAAATGTTTAGTGTGATTTATAAATTGCTAAAGGAGGGTTTAAGTATAGAATTAGGACTTTTCATATGAATTGAGGGTTTAATATTTGGCTTTTACCTAGAGTACAGCCTAGACCTTTCCAATGGGGACCAGAAAACCTGAAAGGGAACTCCAGCTTACACCTTTTTATGGAGTCTTGGCTTGGGTCAATCAACTCTACTAGGTTTTGTCTTATATTTTCTTGATTGAAACAAAACCTTTCATTAATTTGGCAGCAAATTGTTCTCGATGTAGCACATGGTTCATAGCCAGAGCATGTATTCTCAGGCTGCCAAATAGACCTGAAGGCATCATGTCTTTTCTTATAGTGCAAGTGATTCTTTTCCAACCCTTGTACTTATCATGGTTAGCAAACATCCTGGAAAGCCAAGGTAATGGTCAACTACTAGCTCAAGCACTAGTTATGAGGCTGGGTGGTTCTAAGTTAAATGCGACAATTATACATAAATTAAATCTGTTGGAATATTACCACACAAGAAGTTACTAACTACACACCATAAGAATTTTGTCTTCTATAACAATTTTTTTTTTTTTTATAGGAAACAACAAAGAGATATATTGTAACAATTACAATGTGAATTCAATAATAAAAGCCCATTTGCGGAAAAAAAAAAAAAACTATTTTTTTAGGAAACATACATATAACCAGTGTCCGAAATGTTGGAAAATATCGGCGAAATTTCACCGATATTTTGTCTATTGGTGGGACCCGACAGGAAATTTGGGACCAAAAGTCGGTCTTGCGATATTTCTCCTTTTTTACGGGATAATCGCTGAAGTATCGGCTCCTATCAAGATTTTTCCCAATTTTACAGAGAATTTCCCGATTTTATCAGGCTGCTCTCAGTCAAACTGAGCCCTTTTAAATAATTTTCACTGCTGCGAGGTATTGAACCGAGCCCAAAAGGCTTGGGATGAAGAATAGCAACCACCTGGCTGATTCACCCTTGTTAGATATACACACAAGTTATCTTAAAAACCATTATTAAAAAAATATTTTAATAAATAAATTAATTACACATTTTATTTAATTGATTACTAAAAGTATAAAACCATCATTTATATGATAATTAAATATTAAAAATATAAATAATATAAAAAATCATATAATTTTGAATGTTTTTATTTTAAAAAATTAAAAATATAAATTTATTCAAAATGTGCTAAAATATAAAAAAAAATAATAATGAAGTTCTAATATTTTATATATAAATTAAAATTAATTTGTTAAGATAAACTATTAATATAATTTTTAATTATTTAAATAAATTAATGTTAATAGAAAAAATTGTCACCATAGATTTGTAATAAAAATTTCGAAATTAAATTTTAAATAAAATATTTTATATAAATTAATTTAATTTTTTTCATTTAAAATGTAATAAAAACATGTTTTAATAAAAGTATTTTTAAATTTTTAAAATAAATAAATATAAATATATTAAAGGAATTTAAGCTAATTTTTTTATTAAAAAAAATTGATAAATATTATCTTTAATCATACTTGCATCAATTACACTTATAAAATAACTTTAATATATGTATTCTTACTTAATTTATCATTTTTTTTAAGTTTTCTAAGCATTTTCATGAATTTTGAATCATTTATGTTCAATTGATATTTTTGTCAAAATCTCCACTGATACTTCCGATATATCCGTAAAATCCAAGTATAAAATCATCTTGCCAATAAACACACAAGGAGTAAGAAAATGAAAATAATTAAGCAGCCATTGAAGGCTAGGAAGACCCTCCAAAAGATAGTTGTGCTGCAATGACAAGTCACAAATGAAAGGAAAGGACAAAACACAAATCTAAAGTGGCCAAAACTTTATCAGCTTGTGCAGAGAGAGAACATCTTTAGAATGAGACTGGCAACTGCAGTGGCAGTGGCAGAGCCAGGAAAGCAGTCAAGGTAGGTGGGGGGCACAAAGTTAAGATATTTATGTTGGGGGGCAAAACATGGTAAAATTGTGATGTTTAGACAAATGGAGAGCTTGTTTACCATTATACTTGCAGTCAAGGGATCAAGCCCTCCCTTTTGATTTTATTTTATCAGAGAGAGGGGGAGAGGGGGGGCATGCGTCTCTCCCAAACCCAAGCTAGCTTCGCGCCTACTGACAAGGTTTCAAACATCTCTTTTTCTAACTCAATTCCCCAATGAAATTTAATTAATTCATGAAAATGTATCATTAATTATGGAATTGTAAAGCCAGAGCATCTTTCAAGTCATAACAGGGTTTGAAAGTTCAAATTTTGTAAACATTTCCCAAAAGTAATGAGAATGAGCGCAATTTACACAAGTTTTCAGAAGTTTAAAACCAGAAATTCTGGTAAAAGCCATTAGTGAAACAAGGACATGCAAACAATTAATAACAAAAGCAATATGCTATGCATTACCAAAGTTAGCATATGATACCTAAACATTAAATTTATTATACGACTATGCAAGTGCAGCACCAACAGTTGTTAAAAAGCCCAAAGATAGAAAGAAAAAAAAAAAAAAACCTACCTTGCTAAGCATGACCACTAGAAAACCATCTTCTGTAACTTTGTTCTCCACCAGTGTAGTTTCATCTTTCAAGACCTTTCCATTATGAATCAATAATTGTTGCCCACACGGATAGTTGTCTTTTCCTTGTACATCTTCAATGTTTTTCTTTACCGCCATAACCTTCAATTAAACAAGCAATTACCAAGGTTTTCATTAAGTCATGTGGTGTTTGCAACACACTCAGGCAAATATATTTCATGGGAACACAGATGAACAGAGTAAATAGAATTGGAATGAAATATGGAATACAAATACAACGTCATACTCAATTCCAGCTCCTATAATTATTAGCTAGAAACCACTTACAAGAAAAAGAAAAGGAAAAAAAACCCAAGCCCATTCAAAAAAATTGTTAGCAAGTTGCAGTTGGTAAGTTTTTGCTCTGGCAAAGTTAAATTACAAGTCAATCAAGAAAATCAAGTTGGATTAGCCCAATTAATTCCTTTTTGTCCTGGCTTCCGCTTTGGTGTTAAATTTATTGATCACAATCAAACAGAAGCATGGTAATAAGAGCTTGAAGCTTGAACAGAGGGAATAGGACAAAATTTAAGTACAGCCCAGACGGTAAATCTCCTTAAAAACTAAAAACTCTCAGAGCATTTATAAATGATCTTCTACACTTTGTTAAAAAAACACTCTCAAAACAATTGTTTATTTTCCAATCAAAATTGAACAATAAGACCATGTCAAGCCAATTTTCTTCATGAGAACATGGATTTTTGTATTGGGAAACCTAGCAATGGTTTCAAGTGGAGCTGGAGCTCGTCAGATATCTTAACAAGAAACTTCCTCTCGAAATTAGGTTCAGTCTTCAGTTCTCAAAAGAGAGTTTTCATCCCGAAAAGAAGGCTACTTCTTCAAACTAGCAACAATGGTCAACAATATAGTCTTTCCAAACAAATAAAAAGGCAAAACCAGACCATTTCTTGACAAGTTCTGAAGAAACAAGTGACGGAAATGCCACAAACATTTTCATTGCTTTTCATTTATTTCAACCACTCTTCGGCTACAAGGGAAAACTCAGGAAAATTCAAACCCCAAAATCCGGGGAGAAAACTCAAGAAAATTGGAAACCCAAAAACCAGACCATTTATTGATAAAAGTATAAGGGTGAAAAAAAAAAAATATTCTTGCCACCATTTTCATTTCTTTTCTTTGGAGACCGAGAAAACTCAGGAAAATTCAATACTCAAAAAACCGAACCATTTCTTGACATGTCCCAATAAAGGAAAATTTAAAAAAAGAAAACAAAAAAACAAAAAAAAAAAACCAGTTCCTACGTGAACCCATTCGCTCCACCATTCTCATTCCTCTTATGTCCTTCCAAACAACACGCCCCATGACATCCAAAGCCCAACCAGCATCCGTTTGGATGCTGAGAAAAACCAGAAAAATGTATTTAAAAAAAAAGGGGGGAGAAGAGAGTGACCGTATCGGAGGGCTGAACCCTAATCTCAAAATGGCTTCCCTTCAAGGTCTTGACAGTGAGCTTCATGGCAGGAGCTGAGGAGCAGAAGGAAAAACTGGGAAAATGAAAACCCTAGAAAAGCTTCCACACAGATCCAGAGAGAAATCAAACCCAAATAAAGTTTATGTTGCTCTTGCAGAGGGGAGGGGTTCAATTGTTTATATTTAGCTTCATACACGTGCATGGCACGTGACCCACAAAATCAATTAATAAATGAAAATCCAGAAATGTAATTTTGTTTTTCTTTTTCTTTTTCTTTTTTAAATTTAGGACCGTTTGGGAGGTTATTGTTTTTCAAAATAAAAAATAATTCGTTTTTTTCAATTAGTTTTTAAGAACTATTTTAAAAAATAATTATATTTTAAAAGAAAAGGGAATTTAATCAAAGGAGAGTGCTTGGTAGTCAATCATTAACAAGAATTTAATTACCTATTAATATTGTACCAAAACAAATAAATATAAAGTGAGAAGTAAAAGAAATTTAAAATATTAATAGGAATGACAATTTCGCGAGTTTTTCAGATCACCCGCCCCGATCCGCCCCGGTTAGGGTGGGTATCAGAGTACAGTAATCGGGGATGGGACGGGTTTGGGCTTAATTTTTAAAACCCGAATCGGGTTTGGGGCGGGTTCGAGTTCCTCCACTTCCTCTCTCCTCCTTACGATTACTCCTCTTCAACACAAAAATCTCTCTTCTCACTATTCTCGGACGCCTAGCTTTCGGATTGATTTTCCCTACTCAAAAATTTTCCATCTCAGCTTTTGAACCGTTAGGGGAGAGAGGAGATAGGGCTCACAGCTTGTGGAGAAGACAACCCCTCTAGCTTCATTTTCTGCCTTCTTGAAACACGAAGAAAACGAAGTCGAAGCTTACCAAGAGTACCAAAATCCGAGGTCTAAAGGCTTTGGTATTGTTTGGATTTCTTGTTTGCAGGTAAAAAAAACCCTAAATTTCTAGGTTTTATTTGCTCGAATTTCCTCTTTCTTGTTCTTGCCTGAAATCTCTATGTAATTGGTTATTGTCAAAGCCAAACCATTTGACTTAGTGGCTTCACATGGAATGATTTTATGATTTTTTATCAACTCATTAATTGTAAAAAAAAAAAAAAATCTTTTCTTTAACCCTAGTTTGAAATCCGTAATCATTTTTCTGATAATTTTTATTTTCGTATTTATTTTCAAATTTTCCATTTCACATAGATTTTGTTTATGTGCTATTTAGAATTTAACAACTCCATAATCCATAATCATTTTTTTTTCATTTTTTCTCTATGTTCTATTGATTGCTGAGAAAGTGTAGGAAAAGACATACACGGGTCGAGGACGGGTCAAGGATGAGATTTTAATGGTTATTTGAAAACGGGAATGAGACCACGAACCCTACCCCGCCCCGGGTTTGGGATGGGGATGGAAAATAATTATATATTTTGGGACGGGAATGGGATAGGGGGAGCCCGTCCCAAACCCACCCCGTTGTCATCCCTAAGTATTAACATGAATTTTAGTTGATTCACATTTTCTATTTCTTTCCATTTTTAGATGGGTGTTTGATAAATCAACTTAATAACTTAAAGTGGCTTAATAACTTAATTTAAATCATTAAGTAAATTAAGTATGTTTGGTGAAATAAATTAATGATATAACTTAAAGTCAAAAACAATTTTAAGTAATAAGTAAAGATAATTAACTTATTATTAAATTTACATTTTTATTTTACTTTTTTATTATCATTAATTCTAGATACCTTCATAATTTTTTTTTTGCAACGTGATGACCTTCATTGTTATTGAATCTCCTTTACCTTAATTATAATTTATGGGAATAAATTCATTAATTCGATAATTTAAAATAAAATTTAAATTAATTTTATCAAACAACTTTAATACTTAAAGGAAGAATTAAGTAAGAAGTTTTAAATCAACATTTTAAGTATAATTTAACTTAAAGTTAACTTAAGTCATTAAGTAATAAGTATTAAGTTTTATCAAATACCTGAACTTCTTTTTGGTTATTTGTATTACAAATTTTTTATATTTCAATTAATATATTCAATTTTCTTTTAGGGGGTGTTTGGTACACGGGAATGGGGAGTGGGAATAGACATCTCATTCATTTTCTCCCTTATTCCTATGTTTGGATAAATGTTAAGAAGACAGAAATGGAATAAAAAATTATTCAAGTAGAAATCAAATCCAACTTATAAGTCGGATTTGAATTCATCAAAAGTAGGTGGTATTCTGATTCATTAAACCCATTTGATAATATAAAATAACCTAAATTTACTATTTTACTCTTTTATCTCATTCTTCAAGCTTGGTGTTTATCTTCTTTGCAAAGCTAGAGACCCATTCATCATCCACTTCTATGCAACAAGTGATTATCCCAAACTGAATCAATCAAATCTTTCACGACATTTAGAAAAAAAATTTCAAGACCATGATTTTTTTTTATTAAAAAAAATTAATATTTAAAATTTTTTAAGGTTATGGATTTTATCGGATATGATACTTGTTGAAAATTAAAATGAAATTTGAATTTTTTTATTTCCTCTTTTGGAAATAGGAAAAACATTTGCTAGCTTTGAGAATTTAAATATAATAATAACTATATTTTTTTTCATTTTTTTTTTTTTGTTAAAATATAATTTTATAACTACTTAAGCATGACAAATTATTCAATTTTTAATAAAAATAATAATTGAATATTTGTACATTAGGGTTATATGATTTTTTATGGTTAATTTTTTATTTAATGAGTATATGTTTTTTTTAGTCTTATTATTTAATAACAAAAAAACTCTCAAAATTTATTTTTTTTAAATAAAAAAAATATTTTAAATTATATGAAAGGATATTATTGTAAATTTATTTCTTTTTCATTTCTATTTCTATTATTATCAAACATTAGAATGGAAATAAATAATCATTCCAATCTTGCATTCCTAAGTTCATCCAAATGCTAGAAATGAAATCATCAAATTCATTTCTATCCACTAAGAAATAGGAATCCTATTCCAACGCACCAAACACCTCCTTAAAGTAAATCAATTTCTTTTCTTCCAACAAATAAACTTGCATAGTCAAAACCTTGATTTTCGTATTTATTTCTTGCACATATCAAAACACTAAATTAAAAACAAATTAAAACTTGTTATTGAGAGGAGAATAAAGTTCTAGAACAACTTCAATTAAAAATATAATATAATTAAAATTTAGTGTGAAAATTTAAATTTCCATCCGTCTAAACTTTTATACATTCACTTGAATTATAAACTTTTTAGCAAAAAAAATAAAATCAAATCAAAAAGACCAAAATACCCTTACACATCAATATACATCTATATTTTTGTTCTTCTTTCTCCATTTCTTCTCTTCCACTCTCCATAACCTTAATAATTTTAAAACATTTAATGAATTAAAAATATAAAAAAAAATTGGATTTAAAAAAAACAAATTTCAACTTTTAAATTAAAATTTTCATTGAGAAATTCACAAAAAATATGTGTATATATTTTTATGTCAACCAAGATAAAGAAATTAAAAAATAAAAATAAGAACCAAAAGTGGTAGAAGAACACAGGTGCAGCATTGAGGGGTTGTACACCTCCTCAACCTCTAGAATATGCCTTGGTATCCGAGCTCAAGGCCAAACATACCCATGAGACCTTTTCATTTTTCATTTTTCATTTTTTTTTTCATTTTTTCAAATGTTTTTGACCTTGAAATTATTTCTAAATGTTTTAAAATTATTTTTACAAAAAATGACATAAATAATAAATCCTAAATATATTCATGTGGAACAAACTTATTGTTATGTGAATTTTTATGATAGAATTAGTATTCTCAAGATAGATTTTTGATCCGTTCTCAATATTTCTTTGTCAAATTTGTGGACTTATTTCATTTGGGTTTTTTTTTATATAACTTTTGGTTTATTGGGTTGTTTGATTATTGTGATTTTCATTTGTTGTTTATATGTATTTTTTTAATGGTCATTTGAATGAGTTTTTTTTTTTTTTTTTTTTGGGGGGGGGGTGGGGGGGGGGATTTGATATTAGAAAGTTTTAGGTTATGTTTGTTTTGAAGGAAAATAATTCTTTAATTTTTTTATTTTTTATTTTATGGATTTGTTTTTTTTTTCTCCATAAAACCCTAGATGTTTGATGACA
>JBAPGN010001210.1:0-24851 GCA_037355405.1 Vitis amurensis | reverse complement strand
GAGCAACTCAATATTAATTTCTAAATTTAAAATAATTGATATATAATTTATATTTTTACCTCCTATTTTAGTAACAATATCACAAGATCTACACCAAGATAAAGGAAAAGGAAAAAAATGAAAAAAAAAAAATCATCCATTTCCATTGCATGGGGACAAATTGAGTCTAACCTCACACCGAAGGAACTCCAAGTCTATTTTTTAGTTATTTAATTACTTTTCAACCCTTATTTTTTATTTTTTAGTTTACATCATAGTAAACTCTTTCCTAGAAGCTAACCAACACCCGAATCACTATTACATGGCAGCTAAAACTTATTCCATTGCCTTGATAGCTCGTAATTTTTATGATAACACAAACACCATAGCTATTGTACAGTACAGGGGATACTACACTCCATCTTCACCTCCCTCCTTACCTCATTTGCCTGCATACAATGACACAAATGCATTGGTTCAGGTCATGGCCGGCCTCCGAAGCTTAGCAGATGTGGAACATCCTTGCAATGTCCCATTTGGCGAGCACTAACTATTTACACTGTTTTCTTGACTGTCGTTCTATGCCTGCACTAATTCATGTGCGGGCCCAATGGGTCGCGATTTCTCTAACAAGTATAAACCATCCATAACCTTCCCAATTCCCTACAATTGACATGCGGTATTTTACTACAAGCTTACTATTATAACATCATGGTGTATATGGAGATAATTTTCCTAGTGTTTCACAAACTGGTGTTTTCGACTTTTACCACTAATATGCTTCCTTATAGTATAGACGCTGAAAAACGGAACAGAAGTAAGGGTGATCGAGATACTCCACAGTGAGATTGTTTTTCAAGGGACAAAACTTTGAATTGGCAATGGGGGGGGGGGGACCACAACCACGCCCATTGCATCTCCATGGATACAGTTTCTAATGTTGCTAAGATGGGGATTTGGGAATTTTCGATAAAAATAAGGACCAGTTGCGCTACAATCTAGTGGATTCCTCCCCTTCAGAGTACCATCCTCTATTTCCTATGAAAGGTTTGGGCTGGTGCAATCAAAATTCGGAGGCATTTCCAACCCTGGAATGTTTGCAAAGCATTCAATGTGTATTTAAAAAAAAAAAAACCCTTGAAACTGCCCAACGCTGCCAATACAGGGAAATAATTATTATTTCTTAATATTAGCAAATAGTTAGGTCACTCGTGGGCGCGGTAATTGTGACGTTTGGTGATATTTTCTTTGTGAGGAGTGTGGGTTCATGCACTGCCTCCATGTAGGAACGCCATCAGACTTGGGGCATGGACACTGGCGTTCATAGTGAAAAATGTAACACCCAGAACTCAAAAGTGTTGCTCCACCATCCGAAATGCACGGATGTTGAAAGCTACCAAGAATTAACATGCCACATATTTCATTGAAATGTTTGCTATTATTCAAGCTATTTTGTTTAAAAAAATTCATTACTAGTATTCTCTTGTATTAAAATACAAGAATAATGTAGTTTGTAGAATATTGTGTCTGGGATTATTATATAATTTGTCAATTTCTTGGATTGTTAAAAGTCTTTAAAGATAATGTTGTAGAATAATCTTTGAGATATGCTATGGTGGAATTTGCCATGGAAGTCTTTGATTATGAAAAGAGAAACTAATGTCATGAAAAGTCTATCAACCTTAATCACTTATCCATATTTCAATATTAGAAAAGTTTGGAATTATCTTTCATTTGACTTTTTTACTTATCCATATTTTATTCCAATTCCATAGAGGGTTAGGTATCATATTAATAATTTTAAAAATTATAAATGATATAATTTAGAGTAATTGAATTATTCAAATATTTTAAAATTAGACTATGATCTAAAAAGGTCATGAAATGGTTTGTTTAATTTTTACTTTTACATCTCAAAATATATTGCAAATAAGAAAATTTTTATGAAGTCTTAAACAATTGAGATAAAATCAGTTTTTTTCTATTTATTTATTTCAAATTAAAATAAGCATTTTTTTTTCTAAATTTAAAATAATTGATATGTAATTTATATTTTTACCTCCTATTTTAGTAACAATAGCACAAGATCTACACCAAGATAAAGGAAAAGGAAAAAAAATGAAAAAAAATAAAAAATCATCCATTTCCACTACATGGGGACAAATTGAGTCTAACCTCACACCGAAGGAACTCCAAGTCTATTTTTTAGTGATTTAATTACTTTTCAACCCTCATTTTTTATTTTTTATTTTACATCATAGTAAACCCTTTCCTATTTTCTTAAATTTAAATAACAAGTAAAAAATTGATTCAAACGCTTGATCATTTGAATTTATGGTTTAAAGAAAAGAAACTTAACAATTAACTAAGCTACAACAATTGACCGAACTCTCCAAGTCCAAGTCAATGAAGTTAGAAATTATTTTAAGTGATTTTTAGTATTTTTAGAAGTGATTTTCAAATATATATATATATATATATATATATATATATATATATATATATATATATATATATATATATATTATTTGGATTGACTTTTAAGAGTTAAATAAAAGTTTTATACCCATTTAATTATTTAAAAAAAAAACTTTTAACTTTTAAAAAAGGTTTCATATAGAAGTCATAAAAATGTTATTTCTTATAATAATTTTATAATTCTATTTTTGTTTATTATAGAATTTCTTTCATGTTTAATAAAAATTTTACAATATCAATATTACCCCTTAAAGATTATTACTTTAATTTTGATTTTAATTTTCATTTAAAGGAAAAAATATGAAGCTATCCCGAATTTGACCTTACCATCCACCTAATTAATTTTTATAAGAAAGTGTTATTTTTTAATATTTAGAAGGGTTTTTATTTATTTATTTTTAAATCATTCCCAATTGAAGTTTATAAGAAAGAAAGAAAAAGTTTTCTCTAATATTAGAAAGAAATACAAATTTTAAAACATGGATTGAAGTGATAATAGAACTTTGTTACACATATAAAATTAGTATCTCTTAATTTCTTATAACTCCAATCTCCAATATTTGTTTTTTATCTAAAATCTGACATAAGGAATGGTTATCCACTCATAAGACGAGACATGAAATATAACTTTGTTTTAGGTAACATCAAATTCAATGCATTAAAATCAAAGAGTAAGTGAGGATCCGGATTTCTCCCTGTGCATGGTCTTTGACAGTGGTTCATATGAAATTTATTTCTAGTCAAAGCATTCTTATTATCTAATTTTAGATGGTGTTTGTTTTTTTATTGAATAGAAAATATTAAAATATTCGATTTTTTCTATTTAGTTAAAAATAACCTGTTGATATCAACCAATATAACTAAACTAAACCTATTAATAATAAGTTCACTTTAGTTATGTTGATTAATATCAATAGGTTACTTTTAGTTGAATAAAAAAAATCAAATATTTAAATTTTTTCTATTCAGTCAAAAAAATAAGTACATCTTAGTGTTAGAAACACCCATGTATTTCAAATCAAAATTAAAGGACAACAACCTTTTAATTTCAATAATACAATAATACAATTATTATTATTATGGCTAAAAATCAGCCTATCATTCGAGTAAACACACACACACACCCACACCCACACCCATATCCATATATAATGCCAATATCATTATTTTAGGCCATGGAATAAATCTTTCGTGCAATCATTTCAA
This sequence comes from Vitis amurensis, assembly GCA_037355405.1. Taxonomy (NCBI): domain Eukaryota; kingdom Viridiplantae; phylum Streptophyta; class Magnoliopsida; order Vitales; family Vitaceae; genus Vitis; species Vitis amurensis. The sequence goes on along the minus strand of JBAPGN010001210.1, from coordinate 21,188 downwards.
TGATTCCTTTAAATAATAGAAAGAAATATTTAATTTACAAACTTTGTGCAGAGATAGGATAAATTTTATTCTTTATTTAAAAAACTAATATATAAATATCATCTAGCAAACCCAATGATTAAACCTAAATAATAATATTTTTAATACTTAAACTATATTCATATTTAATATTTGGTTTTAATTTTACCTTTTTGCTTTATTTTATTACTAAGTCCCTATTTTTAGGTTTAATATTTAAAAAAAATATATTCTTTTTTCCTCTTATTTTTTAAAGATTAATATCAAACGTTGGAAGATGTCTTTCTATATAAGGATACCAATTATTTATTTATTTATTTTACATAATTACGATATATTCCCCACCCTATGATTGTTGTATGGTTGACACATCATCTAATAAGAGAGCTTAACATATTCTATCCATTTTCATGCTAAAGAGGGGTCCACAAGTTGCTGCCCATGCCAAAAAAATCAAGCAAAGGTTGACTTCTAGCCTTGACTAGTTGCCACCAACTATATCCAACCTTGCCATAAGGTTCATTCATCTTTCTTATCTTACGAAATGGTGTAAAGATAACTCTGTATAAAGGGACAAATGTTGATTGAAGAATGTAGTAAAAATATGATGTAAAATAGAGTAGCAGATGTAGAAATGCAAGAATAAAGAGGAAAAATATACAATCTTGTGGTAGTTATTAATTTTTATTTATAAAGGTTGTGTTTGGTTTTTAGAAAATGCAAGGGAAAGGAAAAAAAATACTATGGAAAGGTTATTTTCCTTGGTTTGGGTGACATGAAAAATATGATGGAAAAAAAAAATATAAAGGAAAATACTAAAGAAAATATTATAATATTTTCCCTCCTACTTTCCTTAAAAATTAGTGAGGAAAATAAGAGAGAAAGAAAAGGGAAAAGTTGGAGGAAATTTTGTCAAGCTCACATTATCTTCTTCACCGAGTCTCTAATTCACCTAACTTCCTCTTCACTAGTGGCTATGGTTTGCCACCACCATCGACCCTTTCAACAACTAACACCATTACTCCAAGCACCTTTCAATGCCCCCAAAAACCAACCCTCTTTTGGTACACAAGTTCCCATGGATGAATTGCATTATTCAAATCTAGTCAATGTGTTCGAATCCATGTCTTCATATTATGTATGGATTGAATTCCTCTCTCTTAACATCACACCTTCATGTTTTTTAAATGTAGGTCTTCTCTCAATGGACCCTATATATATATTATATATATATATATATATATTCATTTTTAGAAATCTAAACACCCCAAATTTTGTATATATGGAAAATTTGATGCTACTCTTTCTAATTAGATTTTGATGTTTCTCTTGTGTTTGCATTTTTTAATTCCTATGCTTCCATTTGATTTTCAATATAAGAATTTTAGTTTTTTTTTTTCATACTATAAGACTTAAGAGCAACAATGAGGACATTACATGTTTGAGGAATTACCTATAAGAGAATTTAACACACCAATGAAACTATTGCTATAATCAAAGAAAAATTAACTTAGAAAGCTAAAAAAAAAAAAAAAACAAGGCGTGTAGACCAACTATAATAATAGTATTATGGATTGGGTATGAGAAAATTATAGAAGAGGGAGCATTCTTGATGTGGTATATTTGTAATTGAATGGAATTTTCAATAAGGAGCAAGATGTCCCTTTTATGTAGGCTTTTATGTTACCTTATTGGATTTATCTTGTTATAGCTTTTGATGTTAGCTTGGGCAGTGAAAACTTCATGAACTAAAACTATCAACTTGTCCTCTAGCACTAGATAGTTTCTTTCTTAATAGAAATGTAGTAAGTATTCTTAGCAAATACAACTTGGTTTTGGTGATATAATTTTTCCTTAATACTTTATTATCATGATAGAACTTGGTAAACATCTCTTAGATCAATTATGTGATATTTACAAATTCCCTCTTAAAAATTCTAAACAACTTATCTAACTTTAGAAGCCTTCTTATTTAATTAGTGCACAGTTGATTACATATGTTTAGAAGACCATTATCTTTTGTAGTAGCTCTCTAGATTATTCTTGCAAAATTTCCTGTGTTGTGGAAGTCTTTAGTTCATGCATGCAGTTAATCCACTTGAAGCATTGTAGTGAGAAGGTGCTTGAGATAAGCCTCTATATTGAGCTAATAAGCAATTCCATCAACTTCAAACTTGGCTACTTTCATTTGGCCCCCAAATCTTCAATTAGCAATGTTTGATAGGTAAGCCTAACTAGCCTTGGATAATAGTTCATAGGTAACTCCACTAGCAGTTATCTCAAATTATACTAGAAAAATACTATTTGCAAACCTCCCCAATAGCAAAACTTGTCATGCATGCACCATTGGTACTTTCTACTTGAATTACTCTATTTTAGTAACGCAGTGAAACTAGAGATCAAACTAGTTTGCATTTTGTAACACCTAGTACTAATGAATTAAATAGGCAATAATGATTATTTTAGTACTTAACTTTAAGCTTGCTTAATTAGATGTTAAAATTAGTTTAGTGCTAATCATGTTTAATTATGAATTAAACTTTGATTAAGGTTAAGTGGGATTAGTTAATGATCTAAGCAAGCTTATTAGGTTCTTAGGGACTGATTAAGGTTATGAAAACCTAAAGGACTAATGGGCAATTATGGGTTTTATTTTTGATAACTTGAATGACTAAAGTGAAAAATTGGGAAATTGGAGTTAGTGGAATGCCATCTCCTACTTGGGTGGATTGGTGGCAGCCATGTGGGCTGCCACCTCGTGCTTAGCTGCATGGAGACCCCTTTATAAGGGGGCCACAGCTCGTTTTGCACCATTTCACCTACAACAACTTGGGTTAGAAAGAGAATCTAGAGAGAGAAAGTGTAGATTTGAGGTAAGCAAGTTGTTTAATTTTGTAATTTTCGTTTATTTTAGTTCCTAATGGTATGCTGAAAAGAATTAACGGTAAAATTTGTGTAAAAGTTGAGTGTAATTAGCTATAAACCCGTTTTAGTTAAAAATCACAATTAATTAAAGATTAAAGTATTTTAACTTAAGTATTTTATTAATGGTAAGATCAGCATAAATCTTTGTTTAATTTGGTTTGATTGAAAAATAGATTAGTAAACATGTGATGAATTGGGTTATTTGGACACTTGGGATTTCTTAATAGGTTAGGCTTTAAGAAAATCAAAAGAATTAGTGTTTGGTAATTAATTAGGGAAATTAACATGCATTTTAAATATTGTTTAATTCAATTCAAATTTGATTTGAAAACATGTAGGATATAGATTAGAGAATGTGAGAATTAAAAATTAGCAACAGTAAACTGTATAAATTTTCATGGTTAGGAAACCTAAATTATGTTGTTTCATTTCAGTTCCTCGTAATAGGCAAAGATCGCCTACTTAGAAGAAACACAAAAAGGAAGTTGGTGTAAGGTAGGGAATTTTATGCTATTCTATGGTGTATCTGATTTCTTTCCTTGAATTATTTGTTGGAATTTCATGTTATTTCTATGATTTCATAAAATGTTTTAAAGTGTCATTGCATCTCGGTTTATTGCATTGAAATGTTACCATGATATTGGAACGTATATTGGTATGAAGATTCATGGTTTTGTGTTGTCGAAATGGTTCATGGTGTGGTTGCAATGCAAGAAGGATATGGAGTTATCACAGATGATATTCAAAGAATTGATTGGTGGGAAGTGTTTATGTGATGCTACAGGCATTATCAATTGATATATTATTTATGTGGGACCGTGGGTCCTTGGGTGAAAGTCCCTAAAGCCCTCGAGGAAGACACTCCGATGTGGGTGTATGGGGTTGGTCCTGCCCCTGGGTCTTAGTCCCTAAAGACACGGGGTTGGTCCTGCCCTTGGGTATGAGTCCCAAAAGACACGGGGTATGACTTGCCCTTGGGTGATGTCCTAGAATAGTCATTATTATATTGATCGAGTGTCTTGTGGAGCATTGATATCTGATGTGTAGATTGTTGGTAGTCAGCAATTTATCAGTTGTGAAAGGATGGATGGGGAAAAGCGATGATGAAACCAACAAACACATGCATACATGTTTGACATGATTACACATTTGTTAATGGTTATGAAATGTTTATCATGCCTGCTATTAAACGTTTAATTCAAGGTTTTTAAGGGTATACTTAGAATGGTTATAAACTTTCCTATTGAGTTGTGAACTCACCCTATCCCTTCCACCTCTAAATGCAGGTCAGAAGACCTATGCAAGAAATAATGCTTGAGCAATGCTTTACTGTGATTGGATGTTGTTTGCTCACATTGAAAGTCTTTTGAGGCCTTGCCTTTTGTATCAAGACTAAACCTTTTGTTGGAATGATGTAATGTATATATTTGTCAGATACACTTGTAGTATGGGCTACCCGTAGTGAACAATGGGGTTTGGTATATGTAAATTAATGTAGTACAAGTTTCTTTTGTGAAACAAAACATATTTTGTTAACTTAATAGTCACAATGTTTAATATAAGATGTACTCTTTATAATAGGTTTTACGTATCCTCTTTTTGAACAAATTCAAGTAGGAACTCAACATTTAAATTTTTTAGAACACTTATACTGTATTTGAGTATCAATTGTTTAGTTGAAGAATAAAGAAAAAAAAAAGGTGTGACACATTTGGTTTATGAAAGCTTCAACCTAGATCACTTACTAAAAGTGGACTGACAAACAAACCCAAGTAGTAGAGGAGTGGGACAAATATAATTGCTTGGATTTTGGAGTGTTGTGGAGAATCTTGAGACTTTATGAGTCAAACCATGCTCATCTAAAGCCAACTTAGTTGGGCTACAGTTTGGTTTTGGAGGCTTGGAGCCTAACTCCCATGGATTTATTGCAAATTAAAAGTTTCTTATGGCATAAGCATGATCTAAAATTTAAAATCCTTGTACTTTAGGACTTAATAATGATGATAATATAATTTCAAGTCACAAGCACCCAATATGTCAATAATATTACTCATTGACTTACTCCTAATAAGCAAATAACCCATTAGTCTACTCCTACACATTATTTTTAAAAATTTTAAATGTATTATTTGTAACAGTTTTTATTTTTATCTAAAACAATTTGATAATTTTGGTTGTGTCGCCGAGAGCACAGAGGGAGACGGAGGAGCTCCGGAAGCGAGCTGAAAGTGGCAAGTGTGCCATTTTATGAGTAATAATAGTAATAATAATAATAATAATAAATAATACGCTTGGTTTGCTTTTGGATGAACGGTGATCCAAGAGAGTCAATTCATTTTCTCCAGTCTTGGGGAATAACTTGATCCGTCTGTGTAAATTACTACTCTATTATAGTATGGGTTTTTAGGATTCTTAGACATAGAGAGAGATTATAGATCCAGATATAGAGAGGTACGTCTTATATATTTTTCTTTTAATTTTTCTTGGGTTGTTTTTAAAATTTGATTTCCATTTCTTCTGAGAATGTAGGTTTATTAGCTCGCAGGGCAGGCAGGAGTGTCACACACCACTCCTTCCAACCAATTAATTTACTTTGTATATCCATCCGTGTAAGACAAATTTAACCTTTATTTTATTTTTTTATTTGCAAAAAATATTAATTTTTTATATATAGAGAGGGAGGGGGAGAGAGGTTTTCCATTAGAAAATCCTCGTGGAGACCCGTCTGAGCAGCAGTTTTTATCTCTGGATCTCATGTCTGGTATTAAAATTCACTCCAAGTAAATTAGCAAAATTTCTAGTGGGTTTTTCAAGTTTGCTTTGCTAGTTAAGCAGCAGGCGGGCCATGGTGATCCCAGCAGATAAATTTCTGAAGGAAAACCACCAAAAATCATATTATTAGTTGGGAGGCAAAGCCATGTGAACCCTCCTTGTCATTAATGTCCACGGATGGACCCCAATGTTAGAGACTTATTTTCACCGCCAACTTCATTGGAGAATACTGGCCATACAGAATAGGCTTGCTCTCTCTCTCTCTGCATGTCTCTCTCTCTATTTAATGGTTGAAATGGGAGAAGCAATCGGAGAGAAATCGACTTCAGGTTCACTAAAAACAATCTGCTAATACAGATGAAAGTAATTGAAGTAGTTTCATGTTAGACATGAATCATGAGATGACAACATTGCAGATAAATTAAGATGTTTATTTTGGCATGCCATGTAAGATCTCCAAATTGAAACCAAATTATCAAAGGGTCTTCCTGAATGGTGATCCTAACCACAACGTTCTATTTGCAAATATAACATCCATTCTAGAGTACCATGAAAATTTGATCATTTCATTAACATTTTACATTTTCTTGTATTGTACAATAAAAAAGATTTAGTGCTATAGTGACATGATACCACAACGGAGACTCGGAATACGGCTGTAGTGCAAGAAGAAAGAAAAAATTTCCAAATGTAGAGATTCATATGGGAGCATATATTACATATGTTGCTAAAACAGAGACCTCAAAACTAGTTTCAAGCTACATGAGCTTGAAACTATTCAATTTCTTTGCAAAGCAGAAAAAATACACCTAGGATCATTAAAATATGTGGCTTAAGGTTGAGGGATTTAAAGATCTCATTAATTAGATTTTGGTGGATGGGTTATGTTGCCAATGGCTCTAGGTGTCATTGCCTTGAAGTGAAACTAAAGGACCTTAAAAAGGATCTTAAGGTGGGGAATAAAGAAGTATTTGAAAATGTGTCCTTTAACAAGGTAGAGGCTCTTTCTCATATTATATTTTGGGATTCTAAAGATAGAGTCTCTCGTCTCTCCTCTCTCAACCAAGGAGGTAGAGGCTAGAAGGGTTGCCTTGGAGGAGTACAAAAAGTAGGTCGTAATAGAAGAAACCTCCTGGTGATAGATGTCAAGAGAAACCTAGTTAAAGGAGGGTGATAAGAATACCATGTTTTTCTATAAAATAGCCAATGCACGAAGTAGAAGAAACTTGATGACCAAAGTGAGAGTAAATGGTGCTATTTTAAAGGAGGTTAACGAGATTAAGGAAAGGGTGTGTAGAGTTTTTCATGCTCTTCTTTTTGAGACGAGAGATTAGAGATTGAGCATCAACGGCTTAGGTTTTGAGGTTTTGGGAAGTGATAGTTCCAAGAGCTTAGAGAAGCCCTTGTTAGAGGGGAAAGTCTTTGATGCTCTCTCCAGTCTTAGTGAGGATAAGGCTCCATGTCCAAATGGTTTTGCTATGACTTTTTGGTAGTTTTGTTGGGACTTCATTAAACTTGAGATCATAGGTTTTTTTAGAGAGTTTTTCTCTCAAGGCACTTCCTAAAGAAGCTTAAACACCAAATTCTTGGTGTTAATTCCTTAAAGACGTAGGGTATAAGATTTAAAAAAATTTAGAACCATTATTCTTGTAGGGGGATTGTACAAGTTACTAGCCAAAGTGCTAGCAAACAAGATTAAGAGAGTGGTAGAAAAGGTGGTTTTAGATTTTCAACATTCTTTTATAGAGGGCAAACAAATTCTAGATGCAATTCTTATTGCTACTAAAGCCAATGCTCAAGAATAAAAACAACTTGTCTAGGCTTATTCTAAAGATGGATATTAAGAAGACTTATGATCATGTCAATTGAGATTTCTTATTCATGGGCATGTCTAAAAATGGGGTTTGGATAAAGGTGGATAAGATCGATAAAATGCTGTATCTCCACAACAAGCTCTTTTGCCCTCATTAATGACACTTCTTTCGATTTTTTCCAAAGTTCTAGGGATTTGAGACAAGATGACCCCCTATCCCCTTATTTGTTCATCTTAGCTATGGAAGCTCTTAGTCAGATGTTGACTAGAGCCAAGAGTGCATGAGGGCTTCGTTATAAGTTTTAAAATGGGAGAGGTTGGAAGTGTCTCACCTCTTATTTGCCAATAATACTTTCATTTTCGACAATGCCAATCTTGATCAGTCAAGATATTTGAGTTGGGTGCTTAAGTTATTTGAGATAATTTTTAGGCTCAAAATTAATTTGGATGAGATTGAAATTATTCCTATTGGAAGAGTAGCTAAAGTGGAGGAATTAGCCTTGATGTTAGGTTATAGAATTAGGAGGTTGCACACTTCCTATTTGGGCCTACATTTAGAAGCCTTTTTAAAATCTTTCAGGGTATAGGATGTAGTGGAGGAGAGATTTAGGAAAAGATTAGTGATGTGGAAAAGGTAATTCCTTTCTAAGGGTGGGAAATTCACTTTAATCAAAAGCACTTTATCAAGTCTTTCAATTTATTTCATGCCTTTGTTTGTCATCTTAAGTAAGATTAGTTTAAGACGTGAAAATATCTAAAGATATTTTTTTATGGGAAGATGGAGCTCTAGAGAGAAGGTCTTATTTAGTTAATTGGAATTTTGTTTGTTTGGAAAAGATAGATAGGAATATGGAGGCTTTGGAATTTGCAACCTTTCCATCCTTAACAAAGCTTTACTTGGTAAGTAGAATTGGAGATTTACTATAAAGAAGGAATCCTCGTGGAAACAAATCATAACAGGGAAGTTTGAAGAGGAGGACATGGGATGGTGTTTTGCGAGGGATGAGAGATGATTATGGAGTGAGAGTGTTGAAAGCTATTAGACATGAATGAGAGGTTATAAAGAGTAGGTCTCACCTTTTAGTTGGGAATGAGAAAAAAAATTAAATTCTAGAAAGATTTGTGGTGTGAGGATCAAAATTTGAAAGAAGCCTTCTTGCATTTATTTTTTCTAGCTTCTAACAAAGATAGATGAGTGAAAAAGGTTTTAGAGTTGAATGGGACAAGGGTGGTTGGAGCCCTTGTTTTTTTAAGGCGATTTAATGATTAGGAGTTGGATGAAGTGGAGTGTTTCTTTTAGAAATTAGAATCATTATTAATTAAAAAAATGAGTAGAGGGCAAACTGAGTTAGAGTGAATTCAAGTACAATAAGCTTTTAGTTAGATCTCTATATTCTTCCTCATCTAAGGGACATAAAAAGTCTTTTCCAGTTAATTTCCAAGTGTAGAGGTCTTAGGTATTAATGAAAGTTAATTTTTTTGCTTGGGAAGTGTCATGGGATAGAATCCTTACTCTTAGCCAACTCAAAAGGAGGGGTTGGACTCTCCTGAGTTGATGTTACTTGTGCAAAAGTGAGAAAGAAACAATAGATCACTTGCTTTTATATTGTTTTAAAGTAAGAATGATATGGTACTTGATTTTTTTCTCTTCTTGAAGTGCAGCGGGTTATGCATTTTTCTGTTATAGAGAACTTGTTGGGTTGGTATGACTATTTTGATGGGAAAAAAATGAATGAAAAGCGTGGAAGGTTGCTCCTTTATCTTTATCGAAGAGCTTTTAATGATGTTAAGTAGTTTAACTGTACAATCAAATCCATTTTCTTCTATATTTTTTGGAATTGGGCTAAGGTATATGTAAAGGATTACATAATTGTTAAGATATAGCCCTTAAAAGTATAACATGATGTAAGAAATTTGGAATTTATTATTTATTTAATGATAATTTAGTTTCACTTTTATCTATCCTTATTCTATCTATTGTACTTTATGAACATTTTCACCTAGCATCTCTTGCATTGTACATGACTTAGGTGCATTAAGAATTGTATGAAAGATCCAAATAATGGTTTCCTTACAAATAGATGTTTTGTTCACAGCCAGTTTATAGGCCTAGGCAACCCATTAGAGGTTGTATTGCACTATCTCCTAATTAGAGAGATGATTGGTTTTGGTCATCAAAATAAGTTTTTCATAGTGAGTGCACTAGTATATATGGTTACACATTGGATAGGACCTGCGGTGAGTCATGACATAAGGCTATTAGGTAGTCATGACTTCATTAAATTACTATGGTGTATTGTTTTTCAACCTTGAAAGAATACCAAGTTTGTGCCAATGTTAGTAATGGTTTTGATCTATAGGTAAGATCCTAAAGTGATCACATATTCCCTATGGATTGGGTCATTGTTAGTGAAAGCTGGTAGCAGTACGTATTCTTAATAGAGGTACTATGATATCTCATGAAATTGAGACAATGTGTTCCCTTGGTGATCCTAAGAATGTGTGTTCAGGTAAGTTATGACCATAGTAGTTCTTTAATTGGAACTTGACATTAGCTTTGGTGAGCTAAAATATGTCAATTGACCACACTATAGGAGGATTTGAAACTCAAGGATGGTAGAGGTAAAGTTGAGAGGCTGATAGCTTTCACTTTGTTAGATTATGAACACCAGTTTATGGGGAGGTTGTATACAATGGATAACGGGTTATGGTTTAAGCACTTTATGTCTCGTAGTAACATACATAGGGTATTAAAGTGCAGTTGACTCTTTATAGTGTAATGTTGAGTCAACTTTAAAATTGGATTCTTAGGGAGCTAATACTGTCCTATGGGTCTTTGTGGTTCCCGTTTGAGCTCATATGCCTTGTTAGTATGTTTTATGAGGATTAGAGCAATTCTAAATTCACTTATGTGTGTGAGGGTGTTTTGGTAATAATGTAAGGTTACATACGAATTAGTGAATAACATCTCTATATTGAGTTAATTGATTGATTGGAACCCTATTGAGTTAACTAATCAATTATGACTATTTTGAGTTAAATTAAGTGACCTAAACCCATTATGAACTCAAGTCACTTAAGTCCAATAGGAATCTTATAAACACCCTTTATAAGGTTATGGTTTCATTTTTTCATTCTTTCCCCTTACATTTTAAAGAGGACCCTAGCCTCCATTTTTGGAGATTTCCATAATTTCTATGCCAAAGCTTAAGGGTGAGTCATCAAGTGGAAAATCTCTAGGTCTTTGAGGTTGTCTTCAATATTTGGAATTTAAGGTTTGAAAATTTTCAAGCCTAAAGGTTATATTTTTAATCCTAAAGATCAATTTTTTAAAAATTGGAATTGTTTTTATTGCATAGATCTAAGATGCCAACAATAATGTCTACATTAGATTTTGTAGAGTATGAGGTGAAGGGTCTTTTTGTTCCTTTCCCTTATTGCCATTGGATGTTTTGTGTATACTTTTTGTATACTATGCCATGCCTTCTATTAGGCCCTTCTAATATATGTTTTCCCTTAGAAAATGAAAACTAAGAAAAATTTTCTATGACTACATACGAGAAGAAACCACCTAGATAAATTGTCCTATCATTAAGAACATGGATTACATGAAAAATGATTAGATATTATATAAAGAACATGATATGGAAATGTCAAGAGAATACTCTCTTCTAAAAAGTTCTTCTAACCTTTTCCATACTTAGAGCAAGTTAATGCTAGTGAAACAACTTAATTATATTTGGAATAACTATTTTAAGAAAATCGACAATGGCACATAATTGAGTGATCAATTGCTTCTGAAGTAAAGTAATTCAATGGTAGTAGGAAGCTAGATGTGAATTTATTAGGAGAACATAGTGTGACATAAACGAAATTGAACTCAATAACTTAGGTGGTGTTTGTTTTTTGCTTGAATAGAAAAAACCGAAATATTTGACTTTTCTATTCAACTAAAAGTGATCTATTGATATCAATCAATATAATTAAAGTGAATTCGTTATTTATATGTTCAATTTAGTTATGTTGGTTGATATCAACATATTACTTTTAACTTAATAGAAAAAATAAAATATTTTGACATTTTCAATTTAGCTAAAAAACAAACACCACCTTAATCTTATAATATTTGAAGGATTAAATATCTATGAATTTATATAAGGATTAAATTAAATGAAGTATTGTAACTCGAGATTAAACACTTGTTTTCAAGGGAAAACAAGTATTATATTAGGTTAAGCCATAAAATTGAAGACATTCAAGTTAAACTCAAGATTAAAAACTTGTTTTCAAGGGGAAAAAAAATCAGATTAGGCCATTAATTTAATATCAACACTAATGAACCTGCTTTAAAGATACGAGTATAGTGAAAATAGGCCCATTTCATTAGGGCTCATCTTTCCGGCCCAAATGGGCTTGGAAAGAAAATCAAAACACGCTCACATTCGTCCTTCCATGGAAAGAAAAACTCAAAGCTAGCTCTGTAGTTTGCACTCCTCTCCGCGGTCGCCGACATCGCCACCGCTGACGACGTCGTCTGCGCCACCGTCAAATTCTTACCTATACTTCGTCTTAGGTTAGTGGTTTGTTTCTCTCTTTATATATATATATGTGTGTGTTTGTGTGTGTGTGTGTTTCTTTCATTGTCTCTCCGCTTTGAAATCTAGTTCTCAACGTGGGTTTGTTGCTTCTTTCTTTTTTCGTCAGAAACTCCTTTTCTCATTGTCATTCAATCCATGGGCTTAATTAATTGGATTTTGTTTGTTTCTCGCTCTATTGAATGATGTTGGTTTGTGACAAAGTTTGCGAATTGGGTTTTCCTCCCTATGTTCAATGGTGTTTTGGATTGGTTTGTTTGGAGTATTGAGAGATTTACAACTTGAGACAATTTAGAAAAGGAAAGCCATTGGAAATCTCCTTAATTTTGTTCGTATTTCTTTGGTTGATTACTCTGCCATTGTCTGTGTGGAATTGATAGTTCTTACATGGTGGTCAATATTGATTTTTGAGCATGGAAACATCTCCTTAGAGTTATAGCCTGCTTCTTGTTTTTTAGGTTGTTTGAGCATCTTGCATTGTCTATGCTTTAGTGGTACAGAATGTGTTGCAAGATGTTTGCTGAGCTGCATTTTAATTCTTAACGGTCATCAGATATAACTTGAGGCTTTGAGATTGAAGTGGGTATGTGAATTTTCTACCTCAAAGACTTGTAAACAAGTTAACAGGATTTTTGTGAAAATAAAGAATTGCACTATATCCTATGTCAACTGGCCTCCCATTTCTCGGTTTGCCCCATATTTGGTATTCTTCTTGTCTGATTTTAATGCAAGCTCTGGTCAGGTGCTGAAAATTCAGGTGTAGGAGCCTGCTTTAGACAACAGTGTGGTAGTAGCCAGACACCCTCAACCTTCTAAGTCAGTGATGAGTAGGGATATTTTAGGAGTTTTAGCTGGGAGAACTGCCACATCATTGCTGGGCGAGGTCCAACTTGATCCTTTAATGTCCATCTCATGCCCTTGCAATGTCAGTTCCCAGGACTGAAAGCTACTGTCTTCCTTTAGGTTGTGCATCCCAGGAATACGGGCTTGTTGGTGGGTTGTCAGTGTATGTTGTTGTTTATTGGCAGGTTTATTTTGTGCTGTTTCATGGTTGAAACTGTGACTTTGAGGTCTGGTCTTGCTTGTAAAAAATTGCTTGGTTGGAGATTTCCCTAGGTAAAGATCAATTTATACTGCATGGGTTACTCCCAAAGTTGTCCCTTTGTTGCTGTCCTCAATACCAACTAATACCCATTTCAATTAGCCTGCAAAAACAAGTCAGCTGCTGCCGACTTTTGGGTCTAAGATTAAGAGCCAAATCAGCCCATTTTGGGCTTAACATGCAATTGCTTGCTCTCCACTTTGAAGAGCCAAAAACTGATCATAGTAGAAGATACCAAACCTTATATGGATGGACCTCATTTGGACCCCAACAAATGTTAATATTAGTAGTATGTTAAATTGTCCATCTTGGGTTGGTCAGGGCACATTGAGTCAAATTTCTACAAATATAGGCCCACCAAATGGTTGAGAGATCTTTGACAATGTATTGCTCATGACAATCCAAGTCGTTGCATCTTCTTAAAGATTGGTAAAATGCTAATATTCAAAATGTTGACTTTAATGTGTCCTGGGGAGTGAAGTGGTTGGTGGGGCAGGTGAACTAGTCCAGGTTCAACATATGTAACCATTTTCTTGGTTTCCTTTCCTGATATATGAAATGAAAATCCTGTCTGAAAGTTCCTAAGGCTTCATTCTTTTTAATTTATATTTTTGTTCCACGACCAGAGTTGTTCTCTTTAGACCTCATTTCACTGATGGCGATTGTGAAAGACTCCGTTGCCTATTCGAATATCTCTCCACCAAATTCACATGGAGCTGTTGTTCTTGGTGGAACTTTTGATAGATTGCACGACGGCCACTGGCTTTTTCTCAAGGTTCCTTCAGTTTGATTTGCCAGAAACCTCTGGAAAACATAAAAATGGAACTTTTGTTTGTTTCTCTTTAATGGTGGTGAAATGCTTGGTCTAGGCATCGGCTGAGGTTGCAAGGGATCGCATTGTCATTGGGGTTTGTGATGGACCCATGTTGAGTAAAAAACAGGTGAGATGTCAGCCTTGCATATATTATTGGATGACTTACCCATGTATGTAATTAACTCTTGCATGCTACTGACTGGCAACTGGTCTTTGTTTTTAGCCTTTTCATTAGAGTGGGTGTACATGAATGTTTAGGTAGACTGTTTCATAAATGTGGTGTTTGTAACTATTTCCCTATGAACTCCAACCTAGCCCTGATAAACTTTGGATGTTATTGCATATTGGCTCAACAACTGTTGCATGCATTAAGCTTATTCTATCTTGATTTTATCCTATACTTACAATTTTCATTGATGCAACCTCTTATTGTCTGGTAGTATATTTTCACTTTCAAAAATTTTAAATTATTCCTTACAAACTTTTCACTTGTTGATCTCTTAAAGTACAAAGTTACAATTTTCACTTGTTGAGCACTTTGTCTAGTATGCCTATCTATTGTATGTCCCTGTTTCATATGCCAAGGAGTGTGAGTTTGAGATTGGAGCGGATCCAAAGGGACTTTCTTTGGGGTGGTCGGGCCCTGGAGAGGAAGCCCCATTTAGTGGATTGGTCTATTGTTTGCTTAGATAAACGAAAGGGTGAATTGGGTGTGAGGAATATGGCGTTGCCAAATAAGGCCCTCCTATGTCAGTGGAGTTGGCGATTTGCGGCGGAAAGGGAAGCTTTGTGGAGGCAAGTTATTTGTGCAAAGTATGGGGAAGAAAAGGGCGGTTGGAGGTCCCGTGTTGTGAGGTAGTTTTGGGGTTGGTTTATGGAAAGCAATTAGGAGAGGTTGGGATGTGATAGGGGACAACTTGGCTTATTCGGTGGGAAATGGTAGGAGGGTTAAATTTTGGAAGGACAAGTAGTGTGGAGATGATGCTTTGTGTACTTCTTTTCCCTCTTTATTTGCTATATCCTTGGCTAAGGAGGCTTGGATGGAGGATGTGTGGAGCCATACTGGAGGAGGAGTGTGGGCTCCTAGGTTCTCTAGGCGGCTTAATGATTGGGAAGTATTTGATGTGGAGCGTTTTCTCTTAAGGTTGCAAGGGAGGAGGGTTTATAGTGATGTGGATGATCAAGTAGTTTGGACAAAGGCAAAGGACAAAATTTTTTTGTTAGGTCTCTTTACAAAGCATTGGAACCAGAAAGACTAGGGGATTTTCTTGCAAGAGTTATTTGGAATTCTTTGGTGCCTCCAAGGGTGAGTTTTTTTTTGCTTGGGAGGCTTCGTGGAAAAAGGCCTTAACCTTGGATCGTATTCAGAGGAGAGGGTTCTCCTTGGCTAACAAATGTTATTTGTGTCTGTCAGAGGAAGAGTCTATTGATCACATCCTCTTGCATTGTGTGTTGGCCAGAAGTTTATGGAGCTTACCTTTTTCCTTCTTTGGGGTTTCGTGGGTGCTCCCCTCTTCAGTTAGAGAGGCATTATTGGGGTGGCTTGAGCCTTGTGTGGGAAAGGAAAGGAAGAAAGTGTGGTTTTCAGCTCCCTTGTGCCTTTTTTGGATTGTTTGGAAGGAAAGAAATAGTAAGCTAGAAAACAATGTGGTCTGATGATGGAGATTTTCAAAGTCATTCGTCCTTTCAGACTTCATAACTCGATGGTCCAATGGTGGAGATTTGATGTTTGAAAATGTCTGAATGTTCTCTTATCTGTTTAAACTAAACTCTATGTATCTTTTCACCTATAAGGCTGCCCCCAAGTCCTGTGCTTAACCCTCCTTCAGTTGTATGGACAATCTTCTAATCCTTTAACCTAAGCTTTTGTTTCGACAATTGAGGAATTAATTGTGATGAACTAGTAAGAAGCATACTATGTCTGTGCACTATGTCTTATCTGTGCACAGACATAGTGCACAAATATTTATTTGCTGGTGCATGCAATTTATCTGTGCACTATCTCTTATCGAGATTAAAGCCGGCATGGAGGAAATATACAAAGGAAACCAATATTTATTTGCTGGTGCATGCAATTTATCTGTGCACTATGTCTTATCGAGATTAAAGCCGGCATGGAGGAAATATACAAAGGAAACCAATATTTATTTGCTGGTGCATGCAATTTATCTGTGCACTATGTCTTATCGAGGTTATGGCAGGTAGACCCAGTAGCTTCTTACATCCATGCTCATTTCTTTTATCGTTCATTGAATGTTGTGAGGTGCTCACCAACTTTTACAAATCCATAGGAACGGGCCCAGAACAAGGACTAGGTTTGATTCAACTGGGAATGGAGAATACAGATACACTTTGGTTCCTTGCATGATAAAAAATGTTATGAGAAATGTTTAAACTTCAAGTTTATTTTATGGATTTGCAAATGTAAATGCTTTTTTGGTCTGGATTTGCGAGAGCGTGATATGGGTATTCAATTCAGCTGTTATATTTCATTTTTCTATTAATGGGATAAGGATCATGAAGAGTTCAACAAATATCCGTATAAAAAATAAAGATAATTCCATTCAAATTCTAGTAATCAATTGCCTCATTGTAGCTGGATTTGAATGTCTGGATTGACCAATTTCATAAATAATTATTTATTTCTTTTATTGGAGTTTAATTTTAATATCTGGATTGACCTGATTTAATAAATAATTATTTATTAAAACTACTAAAAAACTATTATAAAAAAATAAATAGTGTGAATGTTAGACTTTCTCCCGATGAGAAAATAAAAATAAAAATAATTCTTCTTTTTAGGACAAAGTCCCCTCTCGATAATTTTTCCTATTTTCTTTATAAAAATGAGGGTCAAAATTTTTATGCCGCCAAAATAGAGTGATTCTTATGATAGTAAATTGGGGAGGATGCTTGCATATAGTGTATCTTTGATGGACATGCATTTGTATAATTTTTTTTATGATTTATAATATTGCATCAATGTTTATGAACATTTTGCAATCATGATTTGGTTTGATTTGACGTGCAACATAAGAAATAGGTTTTCTATTAAGATATTTGAATGGGTAGAGGTTTGTACTTTAGAAATGAACATATGATTAAAATAAACCTGTTTCTAACCTTCTAACACACAAATTTGGAAATCTAAACATATGGATTGTTTCTGAAAGCAGCGCTGACTTTTCCCTTCCTACCAAATACAAACATCATGGCTGGAGAGTTAATGAAGATTTTTACCCTGTCATTTCTACGACACTACAACATGACCACACGACCTAAAACACTCCAAAGGAGGTTCGCATGGATGGAAGAATTTTTAAAATTTGGCTAGGCCAAGTTTAGTATTGAACACTCATCAACACTCACAATTTCAAAATAAGACCATATATTTTAGAAATACTAGGAACTCCTCCCATCAATTCCAACCTCCTCTAAACTCTCATCACAATTTCAAAAAAAGGTCCACTAATAGTACGATCATCTTACACAGTAAGCCCCAAAGTCCAACATAGAAATGACAGATAGATACAAATTATTTAATCTTGATTTTTTTTAAAAATCTATAATTATTTTTATTATTATTATTATTGTTAAATTTAAATCTATAAATTATTATGCGAGGTCAAAGTTTTAAAAGTATTCTACATATATTTTAAATTTATTTCTTGGTCAATTCTCAAAGTCAAACTTGTATTCCACCATACGCAACCTGATTGAAGCTGAGTTGTAAGAAATTAATTTTATATTGATACGTGACGAGAAATTGTTGAACCCCAGGAGAATCGTCTTGAATATATTATGAATTACATATTAAAGAAATACAGAAAAAGTTCGGGAGAAACCGGCTGTTGGGTGCCCACAGAAGGTCACAGCAGCCATAAAAGTTGCTGTTCAGCTTTCACCAATTCTAGTTTTGGTTCTCTCCAGCCTCTATAAATACCTTTAAGAATTCATCTATTCATGTCAAAGAGCAGATAAGTCGTGCTATTAGAAATAGTAAGAAAATTGAAGGCGTTGTGTTTAGGACAAGAGAAGCTTTTCTTCCAAAGAAGATGTGGCTGATCATGAAGGTTTTCCTCTTGCAAATTTTAGCGTTTCTACTTTTTGGTGGTGGCATCTATTGCCAAGCTTCAACCCGTCGGCTTACTTTTGTGGTAAATACTATATATGATTCTAGCCTTAACGCCACCTTATGATCGTAATATTTAGGGAGTAGTATTACTCTCATTTTCCACCGTATGACCCCCATGGGGTCTCGGGTACCCTATGTCATTGAGTCATTCATGCATGCTATCAATTTCTAATTGGTTATACACTTGCATGAATGGATCGATGCAACTATTCATGCATGTAATATGTCTTCAGGGATGAGGTTGCATGGTTAACTTTTAATTGGTTGCAGGTGAGGGAAGCTTCATATACAAGGCTTTGTAGCTCCAAGAACATCTTAACAGTAAATGGACAATTTCCAGGACCAACTATATATGCTAAGAAAGGAGAGACGATCATTGTTGACGTTTATAACAAAGGAAAAGAAAACATCACCATTCACTGGTAGGTCTTGTGGGTATCTCAAAAAACGATAGCAATTGACAGCATGCCTATGTGACATACATTCTTTTATTTCTAAGAGGGGGCTACAATATATTGCTTTGCTAATAAAGTCAAATTTGAACAATACTTTATGGTTATTTGTTTCAATTCCATTGAAATATGTACAGTTGATGCCTCTTGTTACTATGACAATATGTTGTTGCATGCCATCTTTTGTTAGTCCAAAAATTAGTACTAGTTTTAACGTATAGTTATTGTTTGGCAGGCATGGGGTGAGCATGCCTAGATATCCATGGACAGATGGTCCCGAGTATATCACACAATGCCCAATTCAACCAGGGTCAAAATTTAGCCAAAAGATCATCCTTTCCTTTGAGGAAGGCACTCTATGGTGGCATGCTCACAGTGATTGGACCCGAGCCACCGTTCATGGAGCTATAATCATCTATCCCAAGAATGGAACCAAGTATCCTTTTCCCAAACCTAATGCAGAAGTTCCCATCATATTAGGTATAAGTGTTGTTACTTTTAAAGGTTAATTTACATATCATGAAATAACCAACAAATCAAAATCTAAAATTATTGGAGTTGTTGAAATGCAGGACAATGGTGGAAGAGTGATGTGAATGTGGTTCGAGATGAAGCACTTGCAACTGGAGCTGACCCCAATGTCTCTGATTCTTTATTGATAAATGGACAACCTGGTGATCTATTGCCATGCTCAAAATCAGGTACAAATTAAGTTTAACTTCCCATTTTAAAATTGTACACGATTTCATTTTCTTGTATTTTGACTATATTACTTTTTCTTATTAACATTAACATATTTAAAGCTTAATGATAAAAAAAGAGGAATATAGCTATGAGGATGGTAGAGCCATGATTTAACACAAAAGAAAAGGCTAGTCCAAATATAATTTTGAACTATGGAGCCAAATTTACACCACTAATCACTTCATAATTGGTGGATCCTCATGGAAACTTTTTCTTTTTCTTTTCGCTAGTCACAAGTATAAAAGTTTCTCTTTCTAATTGCAGGCACATTCAAGCTAACGGTGGATCATGGAAAGACCTATCTACTTCGCATAATCAATGCTGCCTTGAACGAGGCTCTCTTCTTCTCCATTGCCAAGCATAAAATGACAGTGGTTGGAACAGATGGTAGCTACACGAAACCATTGACACGAGATTATATCACAATATATCCTGGCCAAACCTATGATGTCTTACTAGAAGCTAACCAACACCCGGATCACTATTACATGGCAGCTAAAACTTATTCCAGTTCCCCAACAACTTCTAATGCTTTGGCAGCTCTGGCAGCTCCTAATGCTTTTGATAACACAACCACCACAGCTATTGTACAATACAGGGGATACTACACTCCATCTTCACCTCCCTCCTTGCCTGATTTTCCTACATACAATGACGCAAATGCATCGGTTCAGGTCATGGCCGGCCTCCGAAGCTTAGCAGATGCGGAACATCCTTGCAATGTCCCACTGAGCCCGAGCACTAAACTGATTTACACTGTTTCTATGAACTCGTTCCTATGCCCCAATAATTCATGTGGAGGACCCAATGGGACGCGGTTCGCTGCAAGTATAAACAACATAAGCTTCCAATCCCCTACAATTGACATACTGCAAGCTTACTATTATAACATCAGTGGTGTATATGGAGATAAATTTCCTAGCGTTCCACCACTGGTGTACAATTTTACCACTGATATTCTTCCCTTAGAGTATCAAACGCCGAAAAATAGAACAGAAGTAAGGGTGCTCGAGTATAACTCCACAGTCGAGATTGTTTTTCAAGGGACAAGCTTGATTTCAGGGACAACCCACCCCATGCATCTCCATGGATACAATTTCTATGTTGTTGGATGGGGATTTGGGAATTTCGATAAAAATAGGGACCCATTGCGCTACAATCTGGTGGATCCTCCCCTTCAGAGTACCATCTCTGTTCCTACGAAAGGTTGGGCTGCAATCAGATTTGAGGCATCCAACCCTGGTATGTTGCAAGCACTCATGTGAATTTAGAAAAAAAAACCCTTGAAATTGCCAACTCGCATACCAAGGAAATAATTTTTCTTAATATTTCAATAAGTTAGGTGTAATGTTGGTATATTTTCTCTGTTGCAGGAGTGTGGTTCATGCATTGCCATGTAGAACGCCATCTAACTTGGGGCATGGAAACTGCGTTCATAGTGAAAAATGGTAAACACCCAGAAGCTGAAATCTTGCCTCCGCCATCTGACATGCCACCATGTTGAAGCTGCAAAGAATTAACATGGTATATTTTCATTGAATGTTTGCATTATTCAACTTTCTGTTGAAGAAAATTGTTGACTAAGTATTAAAGTAACAAGAATAATGTAAAGTTGTAGAATATTGTTTGGGATTATTATATAATTTGTCAATTTCTTGGATTGTTAAAAGTCTATAAAGATAATGTTATAGAATAATCTTTGAGATATGCTATGGTGGAATTTGCCATGGAAGTCTTTGATTATGAAAAGATAAATTGATGTTGTGTTCCTATTTCAACGTTAATACAATGCTAAGAAGCCTCCCAATGCCATATTTC
>JBAPGN010001209.1:0-24461 GCA_037355405.1 Vitis amurensis | reverse complement strand
ACCTGGACAAGAGTAAAACTTTTCTGGTAGATTATGTAGTCAATGCAAAGCCTTTGGAGGTATGCTTAGGTATAAGGTGGGGAAGCTTCTATCTAGCTATATAGGATTACCTTTGGGTGCTTCTTTCAAATCCATACTGGTTTATGATTTGATGGTGGAGTATTTCAAGGTGAGGCTTCACTTGTGGAAAATGCAGTTTCTTGTTCAGATTTTCTGCTTCTTTTATTCTGATTTCAGCTCGTAACCATTTGGGAATGTTTCAGCAAGATTCCCTAAGGAGAAGGTGTATGCTTTGTACTCCTGTGAAGGTTGGGGCCTAGGTATTTATATTTTCTTATCTTTAATAAATCCATGTTAGACAGGTGGCTCTGCAGGTTTGAAAAAAATTTTGGGGAGTTGGAAGTGGGATGGTGTTTGTGGGTGGCAAGTTTTGATGGTTTCTGGGCCTTAGCATGCCATGTGGAAAGTTTGAGGTATCTTCCTTGGTTTCACCTGTATCTCAGTGAGGAATGGGTGGAGGGCCAAATTTGTGGCAGGACTAGGGCCACTTATCGTTGTCTGTACACAGGACAATCTGTCAGTTAATTTCCATATCCTCCTACATTGTGAGGTGGCTAGTTTCCTGTGGACTGCCTTTCTTGGTTTTTAGCATCACATCAGTAGTGCTTTCCTGTGTGAGGGATGCTCTGGCTTGCTAGTGTGGCAGTTCTGTAGGCAAAAGTATAGGAAAGTTGGGAATTTGGCGCTGCTGAGCAAGTCCTGGTGAATGTGGGAGAAACATAATAGGAAGCTTTTTGGGCTGAGGTGGGGAGGAGATTTTAGTTGTTAAGAGTAAAAGACTTTAAGTCCCTCTTTTCTTGGGTTAAGGGGGGAGGTTTATCCTTCTTTCTTTCTTTAGAAATCCTAGTGCTGGCATGATTTTCTTTCATTTTTTGGTGTCTTATTGTATTACCCCTGTGTATTAGTGTTTGCTCCCTTATTGGCACTTCTTTTACTAAGTTCTTAATTAAAAGAATGCAGTTTCATTGACAATTTTAGACTGTTAAAGCAATTAAATTTCCAGTCTTGACTTGTCTTTTCGAAAAAGTAATTTTAAAACCTTCTGATACTTGATGGGTTGGAGAAAGTTGTGATCTTTTGAAAGATATGACTTCTAATAAGACTGCTTTTCTATGGGCTTCACATGAAATGGGGCGATTATGTAAGCCCTCACCCATTCTGATTGACTGGTTCTGTGACTTCTGTCAACTGCTTGGGTTGAATGAGTTATGATGAAATGGTCAGTTTTCCTACAAGAACCATATTATAGGGGTTAGCTTGGATCAGAAAAACTGACCAGTTAACCATCAAGTGTCATGTCCAGTTTAAGAACAGTGCTCTCATTTAATGTTTCTGTGCACATGGAGAGGAGATAACTTCTTACTTATTAAGCCCCTTGCATTTTTTGTAATTTCTTTTCCTAGTCTCACCTGTTTAAATGAGTGTTTAACATTTGCAACTGTTGACTGTAAAAGGTCATGCCACTGTTTATGTGTCATTCCACTAACTCAAACCCAGACAGAGTATGATTCAAAGATATAAAATAAATTTATATAAACACAAGAGAATTGTGAATATTATTCTATTGTAATAAGCACTTTACTGCTTTGAGTAAAGTATATTATGACATGAAATAATTAATTCGTAGTCTTTATTTGAAACTACTTTGTCTATCAGAGGTGGTCAAAAAACCCAGAACCTGGTAAACTAATGGTTTTCAGGGTTGTCCTGCTGGGCCAATCCAATTCGTAATCCATTAACTTGATTTATTTTAATTTAATTTAATTTATTTTTCATTCAATTAGGTCTTCCCAACACCGATCCAGATAATTCCTGGTATATTAAATAAAATCAAGTAAAAGAAATCATAGAAAATTTTGGATTTTGCATGTACTTTTCATTGGCTCACTGTTCTAAGAAGTCATATTTAGCAACATGAATTTTAGTTGTACATAACATGTCTGGATGCATGTACACGTGCTTTTATATAGACAAGATTTAGATGCAATATTAACTTTTCAATACTTCTATCCCAGGTTATCGACCAAAACCTAGATGTTTGGCAGAATACACCTGCATGTGTACCGGATGCCTTACGCCATTATTATTATCAATATCTTTCATCTACCGCAGAAGCTGCTGAGGTAGTTTCTGGAACACAAGTGGATAGATGATTTGCTCCATATTTTTAATAAGATTGCTGATGCATGCTACTGTTATGTGTTGTTTGAAATTAATGTTCTTCACTGATGTATCATGTTGGTTTTTTACTTAGGGCATTGCTGTTTGCAGGTCACTTTTTGATTTTTGCACTTAATACTCTTTGCTTCTTGCACTTAACCCAAAAACCTGTTACTGACTAGTGGGGTGCAAATAGGTTTAACCATTAGAGATTTTAGATGTTCGTGATTTTCATTAATGGTAATGATATCTACATCAGTATCTTGCTGAAGCTTAAAGATTCACATACAATCCCTGCATTTTTCATTAATATAGATTATAGAAATTGGATCACAAGTTTTGACCTCTATTTTCACAATTCTTTCCTTCTGGTGCATCTAGTTGCTTGAGCTAATATAGTTTTGTTGCATATTCATTTTTTATTAGAGGATTTAGACAATTTTTTCTCTAAATTCACCAAATGTTGATTGACTGCTAGAATTTTATTAGATGATATATGATATATCATATCAGTTGTCAAAATCCTTTAGACATCCCATTCTTCTGCTCTGATTATGAATATATTTGCATAAGGTCCTTTCTAGAGGAGGCCATCCATTATAGGTGTTGAGGTGTCTGAATCCTAGAGAAAAGTGAAGCAGAGTGGGAAGTGAGAGGGGATTGGAAAAATTGGTAATAGCCTCATGAGGGTGAGTGTAGAATCTTGGAGAATTCAAAGAGTGGGCTTTTGAACTAGAAATTTCTTTAAATCTGCAAAATTGAATTTCTTTTTGTAATAAGCTCTTAGACCTAGTTATAGGGGGTTTAGAATGATTACCAGTTTGGCTACAAACCCATGGCCAATGAAATGGTACCATGTGGACCACCAGTTATTGGAGAGGAATGTGGTGATAGTTACATCTATCCCATGGACAGTGGTAGTCCTCTTCCCTCCTTGTTCCGGTTGAAAGAGTTCTGTCATTGCTCAGGCTATTCTTGTTTCAATGAACCTCCAACTCTGATGCCAAATCAAGAATTCTTCAACCATTCTGTGTACTTGATAGTGGAGCTGGTTGAGGCCACCACTAAGGTGTAGCAAATCTGTTTTGGGCTTTTCAAACCATCCCAGGTCCCGACTTCGAAATAGTGTAGCCTTTTTGGTTCTATGTTCATAAGGATTTTCAAGGGAGGTGTAGGAGGCGTGGATGTGGAAACAACCTCCCACCTTATCATGGTGGGGGTTCTCTTCAGTCACCTTATAAAATGACTTTTCCATTTTGAGATGGATAAGAATACAAGGAAAACATCCACGAATTGAGGGCTTCCTAGGAGTTTGAGCATCTACCTAAGAAAGAGCCATCTACATACCATGTCTTAGAATGGAAAGAGATTTGGGAAAGATGACCATGGAGCCAATTGGAGATGGAGTGGCATGTGGCTTTATCCCAATAATTCTGCATAGCGTGGGACCATCTTTGGCATGGCCTCATGACTGTCTACATGTATCACTCGTCATATCAAAATGCATTCATGATACCTATCTATAGGTTCATACGTAGGAGCAAAATTAAATATCAACAAATCTAATGGAAGAACAGTAATGATTCAGAGGAATTCCAAAGTGACTGCAGAAAGAATCGGGAAGGGTTGTAGTATTTTGGAGGCTACTTTTTATACAGCACAAGAAGTCATCTTGAGAAATTTGGGGAAACAAAAAGAAGGGAAGAATAAACACTTCCTTTTGGTGGTTTCATAAAAAATATGTAAGAAAATCTTCAGAATGGTTTAATAGCCTGATACAAAAGAACTTGAATATGTATTGGGTTATACATCCAATACACCTGATAGCAAATGCGGAATGACTTGGGAAGATTTTAGAGTGGGGTACACATTTCTTATTAAGTATAAGTTCCTGAGGAAAATTCCTGTATATGGTTTGTCTCACTGGTCCTAACATTAGGGGTTGATGAAGTTGGGACCTTGGTACATTCTAACATTCAACATTCAGTACTCAAGTCCATGTAGAATACTCTTGAATGCCTTGGCCTTGTGGAATTGGATTTATGTGGAGTCATCTTTGCTTTCCAAGTTTGGTAAGAATTAGCGTTCATGCACTTGGATGAAGGAAGTTGTCACAATCATGGAAAAAAGCTTTCTTATGAGTATGGGTTTTAGTAGGTGCAAGCAACTAAAAGGGTCTGACAGCTCACAGAGAAGGCATAAATTTTATAAGGAGCTTCTAATTCATGTAAATGAATGAATACGTAAAAAAGAACTTTATTTGGAAGCAAAGATATGGCTATTTGTTACCACCTGACTGTATTATTTTAAATTGAAAATGATCACATCTTTTCTGACTACCTCAGTTCAAGTTCAATTTTGCTCTGCTGCTTCCTATTTGAACCCCTTAAACATTGAATCATTATTATTGGTGCATTTCTTGGACTAAGTTGAACCATCATAAGCGTTATTCCCTCATCTTGTATTTATCAGGTGCTACTTTTAGTTTTGTGTCTGATATTCTCTCATTTGGCTGTTCAGGACTCGTCCATCTTAGCATCCTAATTCTGTAAGACTCATTTTTGAATATTTTGTTTCCTACAGCCCATCATTCTTACTCATCTAGTGAGCCAGTTCTTATACCTGTCTTTTAAAATGATTCATTTCCCTTTCTAAAATTTTTATGTGCAGTACTAGCAAGTGTTTAAAGGTTTCTATACCTAATTTGTTGCTTCTGGTAATTTTTCTACCAAGCATTTTTTTTTTAGGGAATAAAGATGAAATTTTTTGGCAACACCCTAAGTTTGCATTTGGTTTGAGGAATGAAGGAATAGGAATGAGAAAGCAATCTTCATTTACAAATTCTTGTGATTCATGCAAACCAATATGGTAGATTTCCCATTTCATTCCATAACCCCTAAATGTGGGTAATGAAACTACCTATCAAAAAAAAAAAAAAAAAAAGTGGGTGATGAAACTCTATATAAGGAGGTAATATTTGTATACCCTTGAAGTGGAATAATAGTTATTATAATTTACAATTATAACATACCCTTAACTATCCAATCTCAAAAATACAAAATCATAATAATTTCCATATTTTGAAGATGCTTTTTTATGCCTTAATTTTTTAATCCTATTTTTGTCCTTTATAATTGAAGAATCATTTGAAAATATTGTTTTATATTAAATAAGATTTGAAACTTTTTTTTTGCCTTTTGTCAAAGGACTATACTCAAATTTAATACTTTTGAACAAATTTTCTCTTTTGTTTTTTCATTACTCAAATAAAAGTTAGTTAAATTTTTTATTCACTCTGCAGAATTAGGCCAAATTTTCAAAATTTGACCCCAAAAAAGGGATATATAACTCCTCATCTAACATTCTGACTTCCCTAAAAAGATATAGTTGAAGATGAAGAGAATGAAAGAGATAAAAAAAAAAAATTAGGAAAAGTGATTATGCAATATAATTAAAATCATGCTTATATGTCATATATCCTGTCACATCAAACCATTATTTATTTTGAAAATCTTATAAGGTATATATTACAAAATTTAATTATGTAATTTAATGAAAATCTCTTTGTGCAGAACTTTGCATTGTTTTAGATCCATCACTAACTTTCTAATTTTCAGTCTTATAGACCTATGTTGTATGGTTTTCCGGTGCAGGTGTTGGGTATGGATATGTGTCTAGTTGTTTGATCCTTTACACCTACAAATTTTAGGATTTGAGGATTCGACCAAAAAGAGGTCTCAATAACAGAGATAGACACTTGGGTATGACATGATACAAGGATAAAATAAAAAAATATCAAGTAAATATCAATAGAAGAAAAAAGATATCTTTGATAAGAAATCATCTTCTTTTCTATTTTATCCTTATGCTCATCTTCTTTTCTATTTTATCCTTATTTTTTCTTTCTCGCCTCTAAACATTTTTATAAAATTTCACCTCAAACAAACTCTCTTTTCCCAATATAGCTATCCTTTGAGGAAGTTAATTTTAAAAAATAAATCATTTAAAATCAAATGTTCAGATCCAAGGCAGAGTCTCTCATAGGATGACATACTTGTACTCTGTAGTGTCAACATGGGCCAAGCTAGGTGAAGTTGGAGGATCCAGGTATCATAGTTATACACTTACTTATAAACGAAGGTATTAAGAAAGTGATCGAATTTTAGTTTCTATACAAATTAAATTGAGTGGCAATAGAAACACTCTACTTGTAGAATTGTTCAGGATCTAAACACTAAAATGGGAATAGTTTGATTCTTAAGATATTGATGCTAGGAATGTATACCTCAAGGTGCCCCATTACTGTTCATTGCATTCCATGAACCAAGTGGGGCCAAAATGGTAAGAGCCTAGTTCTCTTAATATAGTAATATACAAGTCAAAATGAACCTTGATCACATGTTTTGGAGTAACTTTTCAGTTCTTCCATTGTGTAGTTATTTTTTTTTTTATTATTTTGATCAGAAACGAAGAAAAATATATTAATAGAAGAAAAGATACTGGAGAAAGAAAAGATACAAAAGAAAGAGAAGAAACCAAGGGAAGGATGAGAGGTCCTTCCTACACAAACTGAACAAAAGAGAAAACTCCCAACAATAGAAATCTAAAAACAAAGAGAAATCCCAACATTCTCAAACTTTTGAAGCGCAAATTGCAATCCAGTTGAGTTGTAAAACACTAGAGGAACTCCTCTAAAAGCTGCAGAACAAGAAGCCCATAGAGAGGAATAGAACAGAATCAAATCCCATAACATCTCTTCCGTTCTCCCCTTATCCTCAAAGATCCTATTGTTTCTCTCTTGCCACACCATCCATACCAAAGTAAGGCAAGCGATTTGCCAAAGTGTCTTGCCTCTTAATGAGTTCCTCAAGCCTTTAAAAGCAATAACCAACATGTCCTCAAAACTCCTTGGAGGGACCCAAACCAACCCTGCTAGATTGAACAACTTGTGCCAGAGTCCAATGGTAATAGGACAATGAAGAAAAAGGTGGTCGATCGACTCTTCATTTCCTTTGCAAAGAATGCATCATTGAGGACAGTGGGATTTGTAGGGTCTTCTCAATTGCAACTTATCATTGGTGTTTACCTTCCCATGTGCTACTAACCAAGTGAGGGCCTTAACCTTTGAAGGGGCTTTTGAACTCCACAAAAACTTGGCCGGAAGGAACAAGATAGGATTTGAGACTTTTGACAAGGCCAAGAAAAAAGATTTCACTGAAAACAAGCTTGACGATGACAAAGACCACGGTCTTGAATCCGCCAAAGAAGGAGAGAAAAGCACTGAACTAAGGGAGGACATTAATCTCTGAAGGAGATCAATTTCTGAATCAGTAAGATTGCGGCAAAAATTAAAATTCCAAGACAGTGGAAAGGAATTGCCAAGGACATTTGAGACAGTGAGGTTTTTCACAGAAATAACTCTATAAAGATCAGCAAATTGAGAGCACAAAGTTTGGTTACCCCACCAAAGATCTTCCCAAAATTGTTCTTTCCATTGTGTAGTTATCACCCCTCTCTTCTCATAATTGTTCTTTCCAAATCTTTCACTAAGTCAATTTTCTATTCTTTTCCCTATAATTGTTAATCTTTTTCTTTGTTATTCTTCTCATTACACAATCATAATCTAACAATTTTTTATGCATCATGAAACAAATAGTAACTTTAGTATTCGCTAATGTTTCATGTACAATGGGCTTAGTTATCAAACTCTAATGGAGTGAATGGAGGTTTTTGCCTCAAATTTTATTTGATAAGTACTTAAATCTAAATTTTTTAAAAATGATAGATTGTTTGGCTTGATGTTTCTTGGTAACATTGCGAGGACTTGGAACATTCGTGTTTGATTTGGGTGTTGCTGCATATTCTGATTAAGCTTTCTATGCTGCAGGAGAAAATTGCCATGCTTCGAGAAAATGAGTCATTGCTAAAAGCAAACGAGAAGCTAAATCATGAAAAGGAGTGCTTGCTGAAAAATAAAGATTTGGCTGATGGTCAAATAAAGGCTTTAACAAAATCATCAGAAGCTCTTCAGAAGGATCTTAAGGACAGGGAGAACCTGGTAAATCTCTCATTACAATGTATTATGTAGCCATCATAGACTTGTATGTAAGAATATATACATTGATATCGTAAACCTCAGGTGCAAGTTTTGAAGCAGTCCTTGGAGCACCAAAGAAAGGACCTTAATGACTGTAGAGCAGAAATCACTTCACTGAAAATGCACATTGAAGGATATCGTTCTGGACGGAGTTGGGCAACTAGTGATGTTGATGATGTGCAGTCCCAGTCCTTAGAAAGATACAAGGAGGAAATAAAGTCATTACAGGATGGAGATGGAAAGTTTAAAAGCAAAAAACTCCATTGCTACTGATGCTTTAGATTCCAGCAATTGTGGGAAAGAGTCAATTCAGGGAGAAGAAAATGTTGTTGAGATACATGAAGATAAAACTGTAATATCTCATCAAGTGGACACGACATCTGGTGTTTTAGAGAATCAAGATGCTCCATTGCTGGCATGTCAAACTTCTGATGACAGCATGAAAAAACCTGAGGAAGTTGCACAAGAGTTGTTAATTAGTTCTTCAAGTGAGAATGGTACTGCAGGAAATGTTGTGAATGCCCCTAAGCAAAATGGTGAACCACCACCTGAAGAAAGTGAAGTACTTAAATCAGATAATATAGGTGGCAAAATTGTTTCTGAAAAGACGGCAAGTTCATAGAGCTCTTTTTTACTATAATGGCCTTTATTGTTGTGAAATATTCAGCACCCCTCACTGTCTGGAATTTAATTTTTGACAGGGGTTGGGAACCATCCAGATCCTTTCAGATGCCTTGCCCAAGATTGTTCCTTATGTTTTGATCAACCACCGGGAGGTTTGTTTTTACTATTTTATTCCTATTTCTAAATTTGTTTCTGGTTTTAACAGTGGAAGAGTCATTTATTCTATTGGTCTTACCTGCACATAGGAGCTTCTTCCCCTGATAATGTGTGCTATTGAGCGTCACCCAGATAGCAGCACTCGTGATTCCTTAACCCACACATTGTTCAATTTAATTAAACGTCCGGATGAGCAACAGAGACGAATTATAATGGATGTAGGTTACTGTTGAAGTACTGCAATTATATTGTAAAGTATCTATGATTTGAATATGACACTAAATCTTTTCAACTTCGTTTCAGGCATGTGTTAACCTTGCTAAGAATGTAGGAGAGATGAGAACAGAAACAGAATTGCTTCCCCAGTGTTGGGAACAAGTGAGCTTCAGTCTGGATTTTCTAAGGAGCCTCTCAATTTTCCTATTCTATTGCTTTCTTTCTAATGGGTTTCACCAATTGCAGATAAATCACATCTATGAAGAGCGCAGGCTGCTTGTTGCTCAATCATGTGGGGAGCTTGCAGAATTTGTTCGGCCTGAGATTCGTGATTCTCTTATTTTGTCCATTGTTCAACAACTGATTGAAGATTCTGGAACTGTTGTTCGGGATGCTGCTGCTCATAATCTGGCTTTGCTGCTACCACTCTTTCCAAATATGGATAAATATTTCAAGGTCAGCCTCACTAAATATGCTTCGGGGCAATCAGGGAGAAGAAATCTGACTTGACAGAATTGGCTACAATGTAAGCTCTAGAACAGGTTGATGACACATGGTCTAGGGAATGGAGCCTTTTCCCCTGATCATAATATGATAACTTACAAGGAAGGAAAAAAGATAATAATAAGAAATTTCTCCAATATATCTTTTTTGTCTTCTTTTTTTGGTTGATAGGTTGAGGAGTTGATGTTTCAACTGGTCTGTGATCCGTCTGGAGTGGTTGTAGAGACTACACTTAAAGAATTAGTTCCTGCAGTAATCAATTGGGGAAACAAATTGGACCATATTTTACGAATTTTACTGTCTCATATCTTGGGCTCTTCTCAGGTATGCTAGTTTCTAACTGATAATCCTTTACTTGTTACTCAAATTTTTCTCTACCTCATTTCTTGTATTTCTCTTTTGTAACTTTTCTTTCCAACTTTTCAGCGTTGTCCTCCTCTTTCGGGGGTTGAAGGTTCAGTTGAGTCACATCTACATGTTTTAGGTGAACGAGAGCGCTGGAATGTTGATGTCTTATTGAGAATGCTGACAGAATTGCTTCCATTTGTGCACCAGAAAGCAATTGAGACATGCCCATTTCCTACAGTTTCAGAATCAATGGGAACATTATTTTCTACCTCCTTGCTTGAACTATATGCAGGGTAGTCTCTGATTTCCCCTTTTCTACACCTTTTTCATTCCCAAATGGGACATAACATTTTATGTTGTGAAAATATTATTACAATATTTGAAAGTGTGGTTGCTGCAATATTTGCTTCTGAGAGATTTAAATATATTGACAGTGGACATATTGAATGGCCTGCGTTTGAATGGATGCACATTGACTGCTTTCCTAGTTTGATTCAGCTAGCCTGCTTGTTACCTCAGAAGGAGGATAATTTGAGAAACAGAATCACTAAGGTATTATCTTGTACTTGAATTTATTCTAAGGAATGCTTTGGGTTCATTTTATGTTTCATATGCACGAGTTTATTGCCCTTTCTAGTTCTTGCTAATCTAGATATTCATGATGCAGTTTTTGTTGGCTGTATCTGAACGTTTTGGGGATTCTTATTTGACACACATAATGCTACCTGTATTCTTGGTAGCAATTGGGGATAATGCTGATTTGACATTTTTCCCTTCTACCATCCATTCAGTAATAAAAGGTAATAAACTCTTTGTTTATTTTAACCTTTTATTTAAATTTTATGATCTCTAATTGTTGCTTGATTACAGGTCTGAGACCGAAAACTGCTATTGCTGAGAGACTTGCTACTATGTGTGTCCTGCCACTTCTCTTGGCGGGTGTTTTAGGTGCGCCTTGCAAGCATGAACAATTGGTGGAGTACTTGAGAAACCTTTTAGTTCAAGGCACAGTAAAGGAGAGTCAACCAACAAAGCGCAATGCTGAGATTGTAGATGCTGTTCGCTTTCTTTGGTTGGTATTTCATGAAAATCTTTCAATTATAATATTTAGAAATTCATTGTTTTGACTAATAGGCCTTTACATAATGCAGTACATTTGAAGAGCATCATGGCATGATTTTTAATATTTTATGGGAAATGGTTGTTAGCTCAAACATAGAGATGAAAATTAGCGCTGCTAATCTATTGAAAGTCATTGTAAGTTTATCCATTCTTCTGTAATTGTCATTTCCAGTTACAACTAATGGAGCATTTGTAACTCTTTTAACTTCTTTCTCTTATCAGGTGCCATATATTGATGCAAAAGTTGCTTCAACGCATGTTTTGCCTGCCCTAGTAACTCTTGGCTCTGACCAAAACCTAAATGTAAAGTATGCCAGCATAGATGCATTTGGAGCTGTGGCACAACATTTTAAAAATGATATGGTATTACTTTTTTACTTCTTGATACAGACTATCATAGTGGAGCAACTTCTGTACAGTTGGCTGACCAAATTTTGGGCATTTCAGATTGTTGACAAGATACGTGTTCAGATGGATGCTTTTCTTGAAGATGGATCACATGAAGCTACTATTGCTGTGGTCCGCGCATTGGTGGTTGCTATACCACATACAACAGATAAACTTAGAGATTATATCCTTTATGCTTCTTCTTGAGTGCTCTATGTTACTGTGTGTGCATGTGTGTGTATAATCATTTATCCACTATAGGAATATTCTCTTGGATTCTGTGTCAAGGTGGTGGGTTATAATGTTTCTTTAACATGGTATACATCTTTTGTCCAAGATTTTCCAATTCACAACCATGCCTAGTCCTACAAGTGATGTGATGCGTCGCCGTGAGAGAGCTAATGCATTTTGTGAATCAATCCGTGCTTTGGATGCTACAGGTTTGCTTTTCTTTAGGACTGGAAAATTTCTATTTCTTTTCCCCGTTCCCATCTTTGAGCCTACTATTGCAGCTCAACTGTAAGGTTGTTCCAATTTAGTATAGGATCATATGCTTATGCCTTAGAGATAATTTTCTGTGTCTATTGATTGCTTTCTCGAAGTTCTTCTGAGTCCTTGGGCTACATTTGGCTCAATGGGGTGTTGGGAATGAGTGCTTGATCTCTTCTGCCTGTTTTGATGTTTGGGTCTTGCACAAAGACTCTTTTGTGGAATTCTAGAGGGTTTGTGAGGCCCATAACAAACGTGGGTAAACATATCTGGTGATATGACTTTGCTAAAATCATTTTTAGGTATCATTTCACAATATTTTAAAATTACAAATTTATCATTGCATTTATGTCAAATTTCAAAATGCCATTTAGTCATTGATTTATCGTCATTGCTTTAGAAGATAAATTGATCACGACTCCATCTCTTTAGAAGGTAAACCAATTCCAACTTTATCTTTGTTGTGAACAAACCAATGAAAATCTATTTGGTTGTTATTTCATCATCTCAAAAAGGAAATATAGTTGCATCTATATACAGTACAAGTGTATAACTCTTAACTCCATTAGAACTTTAATTCCTCAAATACTAGAACTTACAATGAATTGAAATGTACCAGAAAAAAAAAAAAAGAATTGACAAACATTATTCTCAATGATTTCTCCACTCTTAACAATTTTATGTCATTAAAATTTTTAACAATTGGTCTAAGCCCGAAGTTAAGTACTACTCTAGGAAGATTGAGATTTAAGTAGTCTTCTTTATTTGTTCAAATTTTTATGAAGGTGATTAGTTGGAATGTTTGTAGATTGGGATCTAGGAAGAAAAGGCTGGTTACCTAATATTTCCTTTTTAAGGAAGCTTTGGATGTGGTAATGCTTCAAGAGACAAAGAAGTAGTTTGATAGGCTTTCAATGAGTGGCCTATGGATGGCTACAAGAATGGTTGAAGCTCATCAGTTGTGAACCTTTAGAGATATTGTATGATATGGGATTTTAGCTCCTCAATTGTTTTAAGGTGATGATAGAAGATTTGTTGTAGTTAAGCTTTTTTCTAACATTGTAAGAGATTTTATCCTTTTGTGGTCTATGGCCCAATTGGTTCTACTCTTAGAAAGGAATTTTGAGTAGAATTATCATATCTTTTGAATTATCTTATCCAAGGTGGTGTGCTGGGGAGATTTCGATATCAACAAAAGTGTTTCATAAAAGTTAAGGGGGTTTGGGCTCACCTTTGTTATTAGGGATTTTTTTATGGTTTTCTTTGGGAGTGCAAATTAATATATCCCTTTCTAAAAAATTCCTCTTTCACTTTTTCAAACTTGCAATAGGTTAGATTGATTTATATTTTTAAAGGATTGGGAAGTCATTTTTTCCTCCCAACCATCTAAAGACCTTATCTTGAACTATTTCTCTTCATTGTCTAATTATTTTAGACACCAATTGTTTTAGGTGGGGTTTGGTTCCTTTTAGATTTTAGAATATGTGCTTGTTCCATGCTAATTTTAAGGATAATGTTAACTCATAGTGGATAGAGGTGCTAGTCAAAGGATAGGAGGCTCATAAGTTCAAGCAAAAGTTGCGAGTCAAGCTAAACTAAAAATTTGGAACAAGGCCAACTTGAGGAAATTAAAGGGAAGAAAGATGAAAATCTTTAGAGACATTGCCATGGAGGTTCTTGTGAGGGGGAGAGTGCTTTGATAGTTGAATTAGCAACATTGAGGGATAGAAAAAAGATCAAACTGAAAGACCTCTTATCAAGGGAAGAGATGCATCGTAGATGGAGACCTATGGTAAAATGGGCTAAGGAAGGGGATTTCAAAATTCCAAATATTTGCATAGGGTGGAAAATGGAAGGAAGATTTTGAATGCATATAAAGTAGGATTCAAATGTCAGTCGAGATTGGTATAACTCAGCTGAGCCATATCCGCCTTGGCCATGCCCTGTACTGGACCGATAATTGAGTAAAAAACAGTGGAGAAAATAGAAAACCGCAAAAATAAAGAACTTTGGAAGGACAGTTTGGAGCCTTGGGTCTTGGTTTGCGTCTTCATCCTTCAGACCTAAGCTTTTGCATCTTGGTGTGGCTGATTTATCTCCAATTTAATGCCTTCAAACCTTTGAATTGATGTGAGAAGTTGTCTTTGAGAGGTGAAATGGATATTCTCTAGAGAAATGAGTGTCATGGAGAGATGACATGAGAAGTAGTTGATTGAGAGGTGAAATAGGTATTGTGCAGAAAATATGAAAGGGGTATTTTACAGAGAAATGGGTGTGTTGCGAAGAAACGGGATAGAGGTTTTTGGCTGAAATGGGAGAGAGGTTTTTGACCGAAATGGGAGAGAGGTTTTTGATTGGGTATTTGGGATTAATGAAATGATTATAAATATTTAGGTTTATATAAAATAAATAAGATATAAATATTAATATAAAAATTTCAAATTAATGGATAGAAGTACTATAAAATATATTTATGTTTAAAATTTTATTTATTCCAATGAAAATAAGATTAATAAAAATTTTGTTGTTTTTTATAATGGTTTTATTTAGAATATATTTGATAGGAAAAAAGATATTTACATTTTTAAAGGTGATTCATGGTTATTTTCAATGGTTTAAAATATTTTTAAATTTTCAAAATATTTAATTTAAGCAAATTTATTATAAGAATGAATTCTTTTTTTACTAGTTTTATCTAATATTTAGAATGAGGTGATAAATAAAAAAGTTTTAAATCTATTCCAACATGCTTCTATCACTATATGAATAATTTTCTCTCCTTAAATATTTATTACTTTTTTTAGTCTATGTGATTGTATTTATTTTTGTGATAATTTTAACAATTCTCTTAAAATTTTGGAATTCTTAAATTAACATATTTTGTGTATCCTTTGATACCGATTTGAGATACCAAGACTAATGTGTCTTGGGACCTTCCGAAATCAATGATCTATACCTTAACTGTGAACCATGGTATTAAGTCTCAAGATTAATTTAGTGAAACACATATTGTCGATTATTAATGTTAGAGAGGACCTTGTTCTTAGTCTGGCTTTCCTTTAAGAGTATGGAGTCTCTGTTTTGGTTGCTAACTTATTTGTGTCTCTCTTTGAGAGGGAACCATAGAGATGTTCGCTTTAGGACCCAGTGGTACATAAAAATTCCTCTTGTTTGGATGGTTGCAAGAAAGCCTTTTTGTCTTTGATTGCCCTTGCGGAGTCCTTGTTTATTTCGTATTCTCATTTATTTCCGATCTGTTTTTAACACCCCAACATGAACAGACATTGGGATTAAGAAATTATAGAAGAATCTT
Organism: Vitis amurensis; assembly: GCA_037355405.1. Classification (NCBI taxonomy): domain Eukaryota; kingdom Viridiplantae; phylum Streptophyta; class Magnoliopsida; order Vitales; family Vitaceae; genus Vitis; species Vitis amurensis. The sequence goes on along the minus strand of JBAPGN010001209.1, from coordinate 8,985 downwards.
CTGTGCTTAGTATTTAAGGGGAGAAAGACTACGACATTGGATGGGAGCATTGCAAATCCAAAAGTGATGAAGGTTTGGTAGGATCTTCTTGAGGAATATAACCCTTGTATGGAAGTGGTTGTGAAGGTTTCCTAGGGAAGTAATGCTCTATGGCACTCATCTTAAGCATTTATGGGTTATAGTCCAATGGTTGGGATGCCAACATTGTAGTGGCATGGTGGGGGTGATGGACCTCTCAAGTTGTAGTTTCCAAATCAAGATTAGAGGCTTTCCCTTTTCTTTTGTTCCTCTTATTCTATGTGCACTTTTTACCTACTTTCCCAAATGTGAGAATTTTTTAACTGGCACCTTCAAGATTCTTTTCAATAGTTCCTTCTTCCTATCTTTACTCCTTTATTCCTACAAAATCTATTTGAAATGTAAAAGCTCCACCTAAAATTAAGACTTTTTGCATGCCTTGTGGCTAATATAAAGGTATTAACTTATAGGTGAGAAGGCTTTACAAAGCTGTCATCCGAGACCGGTGTATTGTTTGCTTAGAGAGTTGTGAATTAATTGATCATCTCTTTCTTCATTACCCCTATAGCACTAGGACTTTGGCATAGATTGCTTGATCATGCAAAGATCGATTGGGTAGCGTAGCAGATGGGTTGTTCATCTCTTTCATGGGTTTGGTTGATCTCTATTTTATCCTTGATACAGTTTTTATGATGAGAGAAAAATGCTAGGATCTATGAAGGTAGATGAAGATCCATGGAGGCTATTTGAGATTTGGTTGACTTATTCTTCTTCCTTTAGATCCATATCTCTGATCCTTTTGTGGTACTCCTTTGAATCTTTTATTGTTATATTGGAAAAATGTTTGGTATTCTAAGGGATCACATGGGAAGGCTATGTTTGATTGGTTATCTCCTCCAATAGGTCTGGTAAAGTTAAATTTTGATGGATATTCTTTTGATAATCTTAATCATTAGATATATGAGGCTTGATCAAAGATCATTTGGGTCAGTACTGAGGGCTTCAAACCTACTGAGGTGGGTTCAACTACGGATGTAGAGTATTAGCGTTGCTAGAAGGCTTATTGCAGGCTAAAGCTTTGTGACTATCCTACCTATATGTAGAGGGGAGTTCTATTATTATTCATTAGGTGTATAATAGAGAGAGGGTCGTGGAAGTTTGGCATTTGGCCCCTCTGGGAATCCTTACTAAGCTAATCAAGCTGCAAGGAGCAAAGTATTTAGTTTCTTTTGTTCCAAACTTTTTTCCTTCAAGCGATTTGTACTGTATGCACATTGCATTTACTGCTTATAGTTTGTCCAGATATTTTTTGTGGAGCAGTGACGTTGCTACTGTTTGATCAGGAATTACACATGTTGGAAGTATTGCTTGTCATTCTTTGTATTTGCCATTCAATGGAAATGAACATGTTTGTTTCTAATAAAAATAAATAAATTTTGGATGAATTATTATAATAGAAGTAGTTGTTATTGTTTTCTATGTTGCATGGGTTTGGGTGTGACTTATGAGTGTTGGATGTGGATATGTATCTAGGCTTTTGATCCTTGACAATTCAAATTTTAGGATATGAGGACTGGGCACAGGTGCTGGGCTATGACATAATTGAAGAAAAATCAATTAAAAATAAATTGGAATTGAAAATGTCTTCTTTAAAAGCTCTTATCTTTTCCCTCTAATTTTATTTTTTCCTCTTATCTCTAAAATATCAGCTAACTTATCTTTTTCTCTATAATTATTACTATGAAAGTTGAAAGAATAAAAGGATATCAATGAAAAAATCCAGCAGCCACACCTGAAGGATTATAGGAGTGTCCGTCAAGAATCCCATACCCAGACCCACGTCATATGTTGGGTGAAATTGGAGGATATAGGTATCATAGTTTGTTAGTGCTATTGTTTTCTTGTTGGTAAAAGGACAGAGAAATGACTGTAGAAACAAATGTAGTAATAACAACTTCCAGTCAATTAATGTGCCTAGATTTGTTTCCTATGATTGGAACTGTACATTATGGGTTGCATTCCTTGTGTTGCAGATAATTAACTGTTCTTGTCCCTTCCATATGTACTATTATTTGGTGTGTTATTTGATGTTCAGCATCTTCTTTGTTTGTTCAGATCTTCCTGCAAGTAGTGTTCGGGAGCTCCTCTTACCTGCCATACAAAACCTGTTGAAAGACTTGGACGCTCTTGATCCAGCACATAAAGAAGCCCTAGAAATTATATTGAAGGAAAGATCAGGCGGAACTTTGGAGGCAATCAGTAAGGTGATGGGTGCTCATCTTGGGATCGCATCATCAGTAACCAGTTTGTTTGGTGAAGGCGGGCTGCTGGGCAAAAAAGATAGTGGAGACCCTCCACCAGAGCCTGTTGAGTCTCCAAGGGCCGTGCCACCACCTCCTGCAGAGGACACAAGATTCATGAGAATTATGAGGGGAAATTTCACAGATATGTTAAGGAGCAAAGGAAAGAACCAAGAGGACACTTCTACAGGTCAATGAAAGCTTCCCCTACTTATACAGTGAAAGCTTGTATGTCTTCGATCTCTGACAATGTCAGATTCCCCCCCTTTTTTTTGTTCTCCATGTATGAAGTTGGATGTATTGATGCACAAAAAGAAATTCTTTTTAGTGAGAAAGATAAAAAGGAAAAAAATATAGACTTACCCATTTTTAATGTTAATTGATTATTACGGCACGTAGTCAAGTGAAAATTTGCAATTTTCTTCACCAAGCCCATCGAGCTAAATGGCCTTGGTTGTATGTCTGACAATACTGAATCGTTAATTCTCTCTTCTTGAAGTATGGTATGATTTTTCAAGTCATTAATAATCCATAACCAACATCCATTTTTTTGTGGCCACTAAGCATGAAAACTCACAGGTGTTTTTGAGTTACAAGGGAGTCAAATCATGGTTGGAAATTGATGTGGAATCAAACAAGCTTTGATTACATTGAACTGCAGTGTCTGGGCGACATTCTGTTGAGAGTGTCTCAACCTTGTGGTTGACGGATCCGCCCGGTGGTGCTGCTAGGAAGTAGGAATGAACAATTATTTAATGAAATGATTTGCCACAATGCCCACCCAATATTTTTTCTTCTCTGATTGACGCATATTTGACTTTGTCATTCGAACCAGCTAACGATTCGACATATAAAGATGATTAATCAGTGAGTTGGACAATGTACTGTTCATTCCCTTATTTATTATTTATGTCGTGAATTTCCCACTCCCATAAGGTGCATCTGAGACTGACTTGCAATAAAAAATGTTTGCACAATCAGATTGGTTATTGAATTATTCATTTGTGCACCACCTAATCCCTCACATCAGTGATCATCTAATAAAAAATATGACATTTGTGCAAATAAATTAAAATTTTTGCCTTATTCTTTATCATATAGTATTCATAAAAAATCTGACATTTGTGTCAACAAATATCTTTTGATGATCTTGACTATAAAGGTAATAACCCAAAAATCCTCTTAGATATCCTATAAACTGATATATCTCTTAAGAAAAAGAGATATTACATAGTCTATAAGACATATCCTCAAAAGAATCCGGAAAAAAAAATGAGAAACCTATCCACGATCTTACTATATCCATCCAAGTTTGATATCTTTTTTCCATCTCTCCATTTTGTAATTTAGACCTTGGTACACATAACTGGGAAATAATCTCGCGCTCCAACGGAAAGAATCAAAATTACTATACACATCACCTTGATTTAAGCGAAGTGACTTGGTATGTATACCTAATAGGTTATCCGATCCCGCCTTAAATTCAATGAATGTATCCAAGGCATCGGATCTCCTATGTATATATCCAAACCTAGAGTAATCATCACTAAAAGTGATGAAATACCGATACCCTTCCCATGCATGGATAATAAAAGTTCTGTACATGTCAGTATGCACTAACTCCAAACATTCCTTGGCTCTAGTCCTCTTGGTCATTTTACTATCTATACATGATTCGTAGACTAAAAGATCTTTTAGAATCAAAGATTCAAAACTTTATCAGTCTTTGGATCCTATTTAGATTAATATGACTTAGGTCTATAAACCAAATGTTTAATTAGTGTTAGGTTTAATCATGAGATTTGACTATTCTCATCACTTGACAAAGTGATAATGAAATACATATAAAAGAAGAGGATTATTACCTCCTACAAACCTGCATAGCTAACTTTGCATTTGAAGCTAAGGTAAGTGTAATCTCATCATTTAACATTTCACTTGTTGAATATCGTATATAGACTTACAGATAGTGGGCTTGGAGTCTATCCATCATGAATGGTGAAATCCACCACCAAATATTCAACAATGAGAAAATGATGTATACTTTCCTTTTTCCTTTAGGTGAATTAGGCATTCTTTTTCTAGTGTCCTAGAAGGTCACAAAGGAATCACTTGCCCTTGAGTTTGCTCTCTTATTCATTCTCTTGAACTTTACTTATTTGGTTTTCTTCTTCTTCTTGAGAGAAGAACATGAAAAACCTGAAAAAGCTTTGACTTCCATATGAACACTCTATAATATGAGAATACCCTTAGCCACCCCAAAGGAAAATGACAAGGTCTCTAAGATCATATGAATACTAGTGTTCATAACAGTCCTAAGAGTAGCTTGCAAAAGCTGACCTACCCTTATCACCAAATAACCACTGCAAACTAGAAAAAGAATATCAAAGTCTCTAGTAATAAACATATGTTGCTATTGCAACACATTATCCAAAGATCCAAGTATTAGACACTTGGTCTTTTGATCTGTCTAATATCACCTTGATATACCACTCTTTCCTTTTTCTAGGTTAGTTCATAAGGAATAGTTAGCTTTACCTAAACTAATTTCTATGCAATTAGTTACAATATCCAAAATAAAATTAGTCTAATTGACTAGTTGGACTTGGCCTATTGTGAGAAAGAGAGGGATAATAGAACCAACATGATATCTATAACAAAGATTATAACCAAGCATATGACATAATTGAGCATTCAAGGAATTTGGTAATTAATTTAGCAAAAATGTAGCACCTCAAACTACATGTCCTTTTGCAAGGTATCCTAATATCATAAGAATCAAGCCTACATGGGGCAGGTCATGACCTTATTACTAGTTAGAGACCCTCTTAGATTGATCTCCTTACCTTAACCATAAAGGTATCTAAAAGCAAGATCAACATGCCTTTTATTTGGCCATGGACTATGCAATTGGGACTGCATGGGGCGATTCTACCACTTCATATCCAATGTTAAGTGTATAACCATTGTCCTTGAACTATCAATGTCACCAAGTCAAGAACCCCACTGTAGGGGTGGTCACTCCCACTATAGACATATCTAGTCTCGTCCATATGGAGAGTCCATATCTCCTTATTCTTAAGGCTAACTCATTGTGGGGATGGTGATGAACCCAAATCAAGATGGGCTTGACAATGGAGGCCGTGGGCTTGCCTAAGGCCTTTCCCACTTAGTCTTTTGAGATAAATAAGAACATTTTAAAAATATTAGTAATTTTCTTGATGAATAAATTATTTACTTTGAAAATTTTCAAAAATATTTATTTCATAATTGGAAACCTAGTATAATATGAAGAATACCAACATGAAAAATTTAAGATTTCCATGAGAGTAATTTTCAAAAAGAATTTTGATAAAATATCCACTCTCAAAATTTTAAAATCTATTTTCATGAGATTGGAATTGAAATTTTCGTCTCACGGCGTATTTGCATCTCATAATGTTTTCCTTGGTTGGCCGCATTGAAATGCTAATTTTTTGTTAGGATCTTTCATTAAATCAAGGATAATACAATTAGGCATTTGATGTTTTAAGAATACAAAAAATCAAAGAGAAGGAACCTTAATCATTAGATGTTTCAAGAAAGCAACAAATCTAAGTGAATAATTCCTAGGTTTTTAATGTATTAACAAACATTCAACACTAATAAATTAAGTAAATAAAGGTTAGTAGATATGGAGATCAAATATAGATTAGAACACATACATTGAAGAGGAAAGAAAGCTTAAACATTGTTTCCTATAGAGTTTACATCAAATGGGCCTTACCCTAGTTAGAGAATCTAACTAAGAACGACTTATTGGAAATAATTCTTCATTTATAGATCTTCCAAGTCTTACAACCTTATCCCCTTTACCAAAGTCTGTTTTAAAAATTCCCCTTACTTGACTCCTCAAAAGTTAGCATTTATACTTGGAAAACCTTAAGAATCTAGGACAAGTGGTAGCATCATCCAATGATCAAATGACTTCAAAAGTAGATGAGGAAACATCCAAGAAAGGGGTGGAAATAGGCATGTCTCACCCCTAAGGGGGTGCAATATGCCCATAGGCAAGGCAATAGGTGTGCGCACCCTAGGGGGTGAGCCATTCCTATGGCCAAGTCAATGGGTATTCCCATCCAAAGGGAGGTATTGTAGGGGGTTTGTTTTTTTTTTGGTTTCTATCAACCCAAATATGCACTTTCTAAAGTGCAGATTGCTTATTTGTCTTAATACTGGTCTCCGTCATTGGTGCAATGCACAATCCTACCCCTAGTACACATGAGCCTTAGGTTTTTGAGTTTTTCTAATTTTCAAAATTCTCCCTTTATCCTCTATTATCAATTAGGCATCTCTTGTTGTACTTTAACGTTAATTTGCCAAGTTCCCTAAGTGACTTAAAAAGATGATTAAAGGTCATGATTTGTACAAGAAATAACCTAATAGTGAGTTAATTATTCTTGTAAAAATAACAATTCTTAGTGCAAATTATGTAGTAGAAGTGAGAACCAATATCTCTAGAGGATATGATAATCCATAGTAGGATTAATAAACAAAACAAAAAACCTAGACAAGGTGAGAAAGCCAAAGAACTTGCTTCTTTGACTAATCTAGTAGAAGGAATATAAGCCCAAAAGTTACACGAACAACAAACGAGCAATAAAGACAAAAATATGCCGTAGAATTAGAAATCTAATATCAATTTTGTGGACCAAGTCCCAAAACCTTAAATTTGATAAAAAGGGAAATTGCTTTGTTTGTGAAAAATCCAGGCACTATACAACACAATGTAGACATGGGAGGAGGAATGAGGAACCAAAAATCAAGACAAATTTGGTTAACACTAATGCAATAGTTGCAATGGTTTCATCTAATATGAACATGATCACTGATGTGAGGGATTCGGTGGTGGACTCAAATGTCAGATTTTTAATCTATTTGCACCACCTAATCCGTTGAAGAATTCATTCATTTTTTTTGTCTATTAAAGATGAGTGTGAGTATAAAAGACATAATTAAATTCATATTATAGCAAATTGAGAGTTTCAATTGTTTAGTTCTCAAAAACAAAAAGCTCACATTATTTCTTCATAACTATATGCAAAATAAAATTTATATAGTTTTATATTATTAATGATGCAACTATACCCAAGGATAAAAATATCGGTAATTACGGATATATCGGTACTTCAATTATATAGATACATCGGAGATATAATAACGGATATTTTGGAAATTTTTTTGGTAAGTCTAAAATTCATCAAAATCTATGAAAATACAAGAAAAATCTTATAAAAATGTAATTAGAAATGTAATAGACATTTCAATGTTATTTTGTTGAATTATTTGACAGATGTATGATATAATTTATCATATTTGATAATAATATTGTATATGTTGATAAAAAAATATAAATTTTATAAGTATACATTCATTATTAAATTACATCAAATATTATCCGATAATAATATTATGATATTTGATTATAATATGCCTAATTTTAAAATATATTTAATATTAAAATTATGATACATTTAATTCAATTGTGTTAAATGACAAAATAAATGATGATATATGTAGAGTTGTGATATTAAACAATAATGTTGATAACTTGAAAACATACTTTTATGCATATTTATCTATTTTGGATGTATTTAATAACATAAAAGAAATAGTGATCATTTGTATAAGTATTTTTTATTTTAAAATTTTGATAATTTTATTCAAAAATTTATATTTATTTTGTATTTAATTATTATATAAAAGTCACAATAACCAAAATTAATTTATTTATAATCATTTTATTTTGATTAATATATATATATATATATAAAATATGTACATTTAATTAAGTGAAGCATGGTTGGTCGGTTGGTGGTGGTGGGGGGTTGTGAACATGGGTTAGGGGTTCAAATACAATTCATGATATTTGTTTATATATATATATATATATATGGTTAATATATTTATTGCTAATAATGTACATATATATATATATATATATATCATATGTACATTTAATCAAGTGAAGCATGGTTGGTTGGCTAGTGATGGTGGTGGGGGGTTTGTGAGCATGAGGTTAGGGGTTCAAATACAATTTATGACACCAAAAAGGTGCATTTAAGCATTGGAGTGGTGGAAGGCTCCCAAGTGTGCAGAGTGTGTTGGACTGGTGTAAGAGTATGAGTTGGGCCATTATTTGGGCCCATTATAGGAGTTTTGGGGGGCAAAAAAAACAAAAAAAACAAAATAAAATTATAGGAGTTTCGAGGAAAAAAATTGAAATGAGGATGAAGTGGCATTGATATATTGATGCACTTGCTGAAATATCATGAAAATGTAGGTATATCGGTGAAAAATGGCTAATTTCATGGAAATATCGTGGCTCCGATATTTCCCTACATGTATTATGTCAGAGGTTACCGATACACGATATATCGATGAAATATCGCTGATATATCTTGACATTTTCATCCTTGACTATACCAATAGTTTTCATGTAACATAAAATAATTGTTTTGGACTTTAGGAATGCATGGAATTATATATGAGAAACCTTAGTAAGAGCCTGTTTGATAGTGCTTTTTAAAAGTGTTTCTAGTCCTGAAAATACTTTTGACAATATTTGAAAAACACTTTTGAAAATTTAGAAAAACAATAAGAGTGTTTTTTAGAAAAGCACTTGGGA
>JBAPGN010001208.1:0-25014 GCA_037355405.1 Vitis amurensis | reverse complement strand
TTTTATTTTAATTTCTATGGGAAATAAAAAGCCCTGCAAACATGATGAGCTCATTAGAGAAGGTTAATCAAGCCCGAGGGTCTTTGTTGCAGTCACCGATTGTCCAAGCACTGAAACAACACAACTAAGACGATCCTCAATCCACAAATACATAATCCTCTAGAAAACTGTATTTAAACTTCACTCTGAACGTGGGAATTTCATGATATGAGGTACTCTATAGCATCTGGCCCTATTCTTTTTAATACCATTACGCACCATGCAAATATCCCTGGCCCTTGCTAGTAAGCCAGTTTGTCAAGTGATAGATTAAACCAAAAATAAAAAAGTTAGCAGGGGGGAGAAGTAACCACAGTCAGTTGCTGAACTTTAAACAATAGAAGCCCATGACCCAGTAAGGTTAATTAGTTCCTGCAGTCATTTAACCTTTAAGGGACTCAAAACTTCAGACAATGGAAGCATTTAAAATGAATTAGGATCAATGATCTGTCGGTCTAACAAAATATGTGCTGTGGTTTTAATTAAGGTACTCTACAACTTGATCACAGGCAAGCTAAGTCCATGGCTTAAAGTTTGGTGGGCATTTTGACCGCATTGCTCAATATTTTTGTGCTAGCTTTTGCTACATTCTGGGTAAGAAAATTATAAATCCCCATCATATGCAGATTTCAGGTTGTCTGGATATTTAAAACGTGTTGTGAGACAACAGAAGTCCACCTCAAAAACTACTTTTACACTCACATGGACCTGCTTCTTGTCATCTAAGCCCCATGACAAAATCTCATAGAAGAGTCGAGGCATTGAAGTCTCTGAAGTTGGTTTTTCTCAGGTAGCCATCTCCTCCTAATTATCAAGACGATTAGAATCCTCTCTACCATGAAGAATCAAAATATCTTAAATGATCACTATAGATATTTGATTGGACTCAAATTAATAATTGATAGAATCATAATGAGCAAAGAAGAGTATGAGAAGGACTCAAATTAAGTGAATATCCTTGAAGCTCTTTTAGCTCAATTGAAGTTGGAGAGAAAATAAGAATATGGAAGAAGCAGCGCAATTAGTATTTTTCAATAATGCAGATACTTAAGTGGATAGTGTCACCTTACTTTTTAAATAAGTATAATGCAGAATTCCAATAACAAACTGTTACTCAAGATAGTTCACCGAGTAGAAGTAATTAAGTTAATTTCACTGGAAAGAACAATACCTCTTTTTCCTTCTTTCTTGTTCTTTTGTACATTGCGAGTCCTAAGGATACTGTACTTTGCTTTCCATTTTTCTCCCTTAAATTTAATGTTGGACTGGGGCTTTATAGGCTTTATAACCAATCCAAAATGGTGAAGTTCTTTTCAAAATGGCTTAGGAACCTCTCGGCTTATTGACTTGCTATAAATTGACCCTTATCCAATTCAGTACATACTATGAAGCAAAGTGTCTTTTTTCTTTTTCTAGTTATGCTTATATTTTATTTGTGGAATTCATAGATATATAAGACTTTTGAAAATTCAACTGAAGGCTTATAAGCATAATTTCACAGTTCAGAACAAGGAAAAGAGTCCCCATCATCATGTGTGTCAATGTTGGTACAAGTATAGCTATAAAGGCTATCCACAAATGGAATGCCAACCTCTAATTCCAGTATTTCAAATTTCAGGGCCTGTTTGGCGGAATTTTTAAAAATTGTTTTATATTTTTATTTTTATTTTTAGAATTTGTTTGACGGAGTTTTTAAAAATTGTTTTACACTATTTGGTTATTGTTCTCTATTTCCAGTTTTTAAAAACAAAGTGAAATATAGAACAACTTCTAGAGAATAAGTAAAATTTATTTTCAATAGTTTTTAAAAATAATAAAAAAACACATATACTGTAGAGAATAAGTAAAAGTTGTTTTCACCGGTTTTTAAAAACAACAAAAAAACACATACACTATTATTTATCTTCTACATAGAACTATTATTTTTTTTTTCGTTGGGCAAATTAATTCCAAATTAAACAAGACTTAATGCGTTGAATTTTTTAATGTCTATTAATTTTTAAAAATTATTAAAATAAAATAATAAACTTATTAATACCATAAATTTATGTATATAATAAAATATCATTTTTCTAATATATAATAAAATAATATATTTTCTATTAAAAATATAATCTATGATTTTATAATAATATTATTATTTATGTTTTTACTAAAAACTATATATTTTTTAATTTATTTATAATTACAAAGTTATTTTCATTTTCAATAAGGCTTCAATTATATTTAATTAATTAATATTATATAAATTGAATTTAAAATGTTTTTACAAAATCAAAACAATTTTTTTTTTTTTAAAAAAAATTATCCAAACAAGTCTTCTTGTTTTTTATTTTTAAAATCCTTTTATAAAAATAACTTACCATATATCCTTAATTTTATAAAACATTAAAAAACTTATTTTGATTCTTTAACTTAAAAAAAGTTTCTAAAAAAAGCATAAGAAATCATGATCAAACAAAAAATAAAAAAATAAAAATTAAAGTACTTATTTGACTTGTATTAAAAATGAATTTTAAAATCATTTTTTATCTTATAGAAATTTTGTTTCACTACAATAAAAAAATTGTTTCATAATTAAATAAAATTATTTATCTTTAACTCATATATAATTGTAAATTTAATTTTTATTTTTTAATAAGACTTAACTTGAATTTGATTTCATGTTATTATAAATTAATTTTATAAAAATTTTATAAAATAAAAGTAATACATTGTCTTTAAAAACAATACAAATTCTTTCATTCAAATAAGCTTCTTGTTTTTTTTTTTTTTTTTTTTTTTAAAATGATTTTTTAAAACATCTTGCTAGACACTCTAATTTTAAAAAAAATTCTAAAAAATTGTTTTTTGTTTTCTATTTGAAAAATAATTTTTTTAAAAATACCGCCAAATGGGTCCTTAATTTGTCTTCTTCAATCTATAGATCACCTTAATAACTCATCTTATCAAGTAATTATCTTCGCTATGACAAGAACAATTTTAATGTGGTTGCCTTCAATTGAAAAAATATCTGCATAACATGCCAACCACATTCATTTATACTTGCACGATGTCAGAGATAGTAGCTAGGATTTAATACAAGACATATTTTGTGTTAAGGAAACACATTTGATAGAATGTAAAGTATTGACTCATGTAATTCAATCCTATAGAATCATAAAGTTATTCTCTAGAATGACTACCAACATTTACTCTTCTTTCCACAATTATAGAGAAATTCTCTTCGATAAAGTCATTAACTTTGAATTATTTTTCACTCCATAATATTAGCTATTGTAATTCTTGTATTTATACTCATATAATCAACACAATAAGTTAATAAAGCTTTACCAAAATTTTTCTCATTCTTACCTTTGAATTTTTCTTTCTACTTATTGATTATCATGGTGGTACTGTTGAGATAATCATTAGATCATAGGTGCATGCAAGATCTATCATAGGTTTCTTTAGATCCATGCAATAGAAGTAAAAAAACATTTAAAAACTTTAGATTTAGAGATGAGTGATGATACTTGTGATATGAATATTTCCAAATAGATTCCAATTGAGGAAGAGATGTTGTGGATCTCGAAGAACAATAGATCTTCTAGCCAAAGGCTTTTTTTCTTGGATCTTGGCACCTAAAGAGGTGGAATCCTCTTTAAAGGGAATGGAAGGAACAGTTCTCCTCTCTGGAACATTAAATGGCAAAAATTATGAAACCTTGTACCCTTAAGAGGGTTTATATCACCTTCCTTTAAGTGATTTGAGTCCATCTTAGATTTTGGTCACTTAATCTAGTAGATCCCAATTAATTAATTAGCCATATTAGGCTCCAATTAATTAATTAGCCTAATCCACAAAGATCATTCATAAGTTCTTATGCAATCTTATGTTACTACTAAAACATCCTTCTGCACACATATAAATAAAGAACCTAAATATTCTTCAATAAATATATCACCAAGAAATATGAGTTCGAGTAGAAACTACTGAGACTTATAAGAAAATATTGACTTCCTCAAAATCAAATTATGAAGTTGACTCAATATCCCAGTGCAAAGAGTCAATTACACTCCAATATTTTAAGATATTGAAATGAGATATTAAACTTAGGTCCTTGAACTACTATCCAATTATATGTAGACTAACCATGAATTAGTATCCATGATCTAATGAGGTAGGTGTTATCAACTTCTCAAGATTATCTCTCTAATCCTTAAGTCTCGTATTTTCCTATTATATCATTAACTGACATAGTCCATCTCTTTAAGAGCATATGTCAAATTCCAAATAAGGAATTACTACGACCATAGATTTCCTAGTCACATATTCTTATGATCACCTAAGAAGACACATTGCCTCAAAACCATAAGATATCATCATGCCTATCTTGAGAATATCTATTGTCATTTGCATTAATCAACAATGACTCAATCCATAGGAAATATAGGATCATTCGGTCTCAAGCATAGGTTAAAACCATTGAAGACCTCATCATTAGTTGATTGGAGCCAAAATACGTGCTCCAATAACACATTTATAATATGACTTATGCATTATAAAAAACTCAAATAACCTAACATAACTCAAATTAATGCTAAGACCTTAGTTATGGATCTAATTTCTATTTTGAGCTTAATTCCAAGTTTAAGAGATGAAAAAAAATGATAAGTGCAAAAGTCATTATCAAACAAGGAGTAGAAGGGGTTAAGCATGCATTATTGAGAGACTTAGGACTTATGAACCATGAAAAGTCCAAGCAAGGGCATGATAAGCAAGTCATAGGCATGAAATACTAGAAACATATATTATAGAGTGAGATAGAGAGCAAGCAACCATAATGAAGGAGGTTTGAAGCAAATGCAATCAAGTTCACATGGAAATTTGGAACTCAAAATCCGGCAATAGCATATACCTTGAATTTGGGTAAAATATGGAGGATATCCCAAGGTCAATTTTTGAGAATCTACATACCGTTTCAAAGCACAAGAAGTTTGGATTCTACTACTTCAAATAGTATATAAATTGAATTGAAACGAAGAAGTTATGACCATTTGAAGAAAATTGGATAGAGTTGAATGACCATTTCAAAATTCAACTTATGATTTTGAAATGACCCCCATTTTGAAATCACACACTGCCACTTTGATGTTTCATCTCCTCTACCTTGAGAATTTTATCTTAGGCACTATACCACCCTAAGTGGGCCTCACATAATTGGAAATCATGATTTTATTATTTTTTTAGTTATTTTTAGGTAATTATTTGTAAAATAAGCGGTCAATAGGAACATGCCACATGTTGAGTTTTTCTTGAAACTATAAAAACTCAATTTTTACGTTTTTTTTAGGTAGTTCTTGATTTGGAAAGGAGAAATAAAGAAAAGAAAATTGATCTCTCTTCTTGAATTTCTTCAATTAGGTTTTAGATTCTATTTTATTTTATTTTCCATCTTTCTATTTTATTTTCTTGGTGACCAAACAGAGTTTACAAGGAGAAATCATCTACTATGTTTGGCTAGCTTGATTGATTTAGAGATGCTAACATGAAAGTGAAGAATCCAAAGAAGAGTAGCAAAAGCATGGTAAAGTTATGGTTTTCTTTATGCTTTCAAGATTTAATTGATAGGAATAAATGCTCTATGTGTGATTACCTTAGATAAATTACAAAGGATTCTTATCAAGATACTAGTGGTTTATGGGAAGATCTTGATAACTAGTTACTATAATTTGATCCTACTACTAATGAGTCTAAGGGTTAAATCTAAAAAGATTAATATAGACTTTTGATTAAATAAAATTGAAAATCAAAATTAACCAACACCTATCCTTGTAAGTTGTCTTAGGGAATGATATAATATATTATTACCTGATATTAGTGATTTTGTGTAACTCATGATCATTAGTTATCCTAGTTTTCCCTATCGTTATATTTTCCTAAAACAAAGTAATAAAGAGTAAGAAGGGTTAAATTTAACTTGTACTTAATTTCATTCACTTAATGGTTTTAGGAATTTGTTTTAAAAAGGAAAATTTTAAGTTTTGGATGTAATATTGGTCTTAAGATTAGATCACGTATTGACTTTGATCCTAAACTTTAGATTTTATAATGCTCTCTTTCTTAGGATTTGACAATGGATTGTGAAAATCTTTGGAACATTATTTCTTTTGTTTGATTAATCTCATTAGATTAAAAACATACATAATCATCTAAACCAATTTTTGATTTAGGTTTTAGTCTAGATCTAATTTCTCTTCTAATTAGGTAATTTAATCCAAAAGATCAATTCAATTCATTTAAAATCATCTTCCACTTATTCATACAATGTAACTATTCAATCTCATTAAATCAAGATTTAAAAATTTAATGAATCTACCTAGTTTGAGCGCATTTAATAGTCATCTAAGATAATTTCAAGAAAAAAATCCTCAAAATTCAATTAATCAATCAATTGGATTAAATTACCTTGGAAATTCAAGCTTCAATTCCCTAAATCACAATAAATCTCGTTTCTAGATCCTCCTTTCTCTGAGAAAAATGAGATTTAACCATTTGGAGATTTGACCTCCCAATACGTGTTTAGCTAGTGAGACAATAAAAACAAGTTGTATTTGATAATAAAATCTTCAATACAAAACAACTAGAATTGATTAAAAGATCCAAAAGTCATAATGAAAATCTCTAACTCCTATTTATAACTCCATGGTCAAAAGGATACATGACAACATCTTAAAGAACATCTAGAACTTTCATTTAAAATCAAAGATTACAATTTGAGTTATAATCAAATCTAGCATAAGAACCTCTTGTTTCGCATGGGTATGCGAAATTGATAAGAACTATGCCAAATAGCTTCCAAAAATTTACATCATGCACCTTTTTGGTCATGTTGGCATGGGCATGTGAACTTGGCCTTCTCAATGTGAAAAATTTCATTAAAAACATAAGACCATGTGAGATCACCTCTTCTCTCATGCAAAAATGCCTTGTTTGAACTCATAGTTGATTTTGTATTTGGCATGGCAATGCAAATTTCATATAACATGACAAATTCAACCATAAAGCTCTTTATAAATGAACCCTTGTTGATCTAGTTCACATGGCTATGTAAACTTGGCTTCTTTCATGTGAAAATTGCATGCCAAAATCACTTAAACATATGCATTCTTATCAAGACAATTTCCACTCCCACAATTCATCTTCCTTTGAATGGCTCATTTTTCAAACATCCTCATTTATTTTTTTTTTCCCACAAAAATGCTACTTCATGTACTCTTATTAACTTCACTTTAATTTATCCTTAAAAATCAC
This sequence comes from Vitis amurensis, assembly GCA_037355405.1. Classification (NCBI taxonomy): domain Eukaryota; kingdom Viridiplantae; phylum Streptophyta; class Magnoliopsida; order Vitales; family Vitaceae; genus Vitis; species Vitis amurensis. The sequence goes on along the minus strand of JBAPGN010001208.1, from coordinate 17,679 downwards.
CTCACAATTCAAAATATTTATTAGTAACATATCAAGAGTACCAACATGCCAATTGAGTAAAAAGGACATGATTATTATAAAAAAGATGTAACATATCTCATATTTATCATCCAAATTATGTACTTTTTGAATAGTAATAATTAATATTAATAAATTGAGCAGACCAAACTATGTAGATTAAAAGGATGGACATAATACTCACTTCAAAGAAGCTAAAGTGTGTAACTTAGAAATTAGCTCCATCTCCCCCTAATGAACATTCCACTCAGGAGGAGACTAATACATATTATAGTCCCTAAAAGGTGGATCAGAAAACCAAGTATATCATACTTTGGTCTTTGGATAACATGTTACAACATTAACATGCATTTATGCCATCAATTATGATATTCTTACCAGTCTCCATGAGATATTTAGTGGTAAGGATAGGTTAACTAAACAAACTACCCTTAAGACTATTATGAATGTTAAGATATCAAAAGAAACTGTCATTAGAAATAATATGATTCATATGATTAGACTTTTTAATGAGATAAAGATCCATGGAGTTGAGATCAATGGGGAAACCTAGGTTGACTTGGTTCTAGAGACCTTGTCAGATTCTTTCAAGTAGTTTAAGCTACTATTGTATGAATAAGATGGTGATGAGCTTAAACTAAACTAATGAAAAAACTCTAAAAGATTGAGGGAATTCTCAAAGACCAAAGGGACATTCATATAACAGTCAAGGGTTCTTCAAGTTCTTCAAGTTCTTCTAGTAAGAAGAAACTAACATTATATAGTCCACTAAGCAGAAGGGAAAGTTCAAGGGGGAAGGAAAATAAGAGCAAAAGACAAGGTAAGTGCTTCCTTTATGGAAAAAAAGGCCACATGAAAAAGTAGCACCTAGTTTTCCTAAAACAACATTCAAGTATGCATCATTCACTTTTAATTGAATCATATTTAGTGGTGAATTCCACTAATTCTTAGTGGATAGATTTGGGGCCATTGACCATGTCTATAATTCTTTACATGGGTTTCAACTGTGGAAAGATAGAGACATGTACTTGACATTAGCTTTTGAAGCAAGGATTGTTGTGCATGCATGGGAAATGTTACCCTTATCTTAGATGATAGTTGTCTTTTAGAATTACAATGGTCTTTATGTTCTTGAGTCTAGGAAGAATTTGATTTCGATTTCAAGCTTATGTAAACTAAATTGTTAAATGGTTTTTTTTCAATTATTATTATTATTTTATGATAAATAGGTTTTTATTAAATTGGATAATTTGTTTATACGAACAAGATCATTAGTCATTAGTTAATAATCTTTATAGTGTGACTCCATTATCTATTTTGTCAAGTAATGAGAATTATCATATCTCATAGAAGAGAAAGGAACCTAGCACTAATCAAACACAACTTTGACACTTATGCCTAGGTTATACTAATCTAAACAAGATCTAAAGATTGGTCATGTTTGGAATATTACCTTCTTTGATTCTAAAATATCTTCCAGTCTGTTAATCCTATCTAGAATGTAAGATGTGTTAGGACATTGAGTCTTGATTGTTTGTTGGCAAATTTGTTCCTTTTAATGTTTGGCCATAGAAGTCTCTTTAGATAGTGACATTCCCTCCATTGAAGATAAAGGGTTGTTGTTTGTCCAATCGGGAAGTCACAGGTATGTCTAAAAAGGTTTGACTTGTGGCAAGTTAGGTTCTTAAAAGCTATAAAGATTCAGTATTGTTTTGAACTTAAAAAGATTTAAAATTAGCTTTTGAAGAAGACAAGACAGCTCAATTGGCTTGAAGTGCTTAGGTGTTAAGGACCGCTTAAGCACGTGAGACACTTAAAAGGAGGGTTAGTTGGCTCAAGTAGTCATACTAATTATGTCGAGATTTTTTCATGTAAATTCAATTTAAAACTCTTCCAAAACCAAAACTCTTTAGGCTTTTTACCTATATATACCTCATTATAATCCTTTGGGGGGTGGAGTTCAACAAGGAGATCATTAAGAGATCGCATATTCTTTAGAGAGTGTTTCTTAGAGAGAAAACCTAATGTGCCACACCATTCCCAATCTTTTGTTCAAGGATTTGATCTCTGAATCTTGGGTTGAAGACCTTCATCTCTTCAATAAGATTGAAGTGTATTCACTTGAGTAATCGGAGGTTGTTGTGTCGCGAACTAGATCAATTTGTAGATACTAGAGAACAAGTCTTTAAGGGTCAAGTAAATTTATGTAACTTGAACTCATATAGTGGATTTAGATTAGCAGTCTTAAACCTCGTGGTTTTTTATTTCCACAATTAGTGTGAGGATTTTCGACATGAAAATCTCTTATGCCTTATTGTTTATTATTTGATATTTTGTTCGAATTGTCCATAATAGAAAGAAATGATAACCCCTAACTACTTGTAGGGTAAAAATTGGGTATAACATAGAAATTTTTATTTAAATTTTTTAATACACCTATTTACCCCCCTCTTAGTATTACCCTACTGAACTTAATTAAAAGGGCCTTTTCAATTAGTATCAAAGCGAGATAAAAATCAATTCTTTATCATTTTGATTAAAAATCCAATGTTTATTGATTTTATTGATAAAAAATCAAATTTTTATTAATCATATAGGATAAAAATCAATTTTTTATTGATCCTATAAGTCTAGTATGGAACATTCAAAGACAAAAATACCTTTGAATATTCCACCCTACTTTGATGGGAGTAACTATTCCCATTGGAAAACTCGATTGATGATTTTCCTTAAAATGCAAGGCAAAAGGGTATGAAATGAAGTATAATATGGATGAGGACCCCCATTGATCCTTGATGCTCAAGGAAGAGTAACAAGAGAAATTAAACCTAAACATGAATAAGACAAAGCCAACAATGAAGGTAGTGAAGCAAATGTTAGGGCTTTATTTATTATTTTTAATGGAGTTTGTCCAGATGAGTTTCATAGGATAGCAAATTGTAAACATGCAAAGGAAGCATAAGAGATTCTCCAAGTTACTCATGAAGGTACGTCTACTATAAAGATCTATAAATTGCAATTGCTTGCCACTAAATTTGAGAATATTAGGATGTTTGAAAATCAAAACTTTTCTTCCTTCTATTCAAAATTAAGAGATATTGTTGACTATTCCTTTAACTTTAGAGAACATATTCCTGATTCTAAAGTTGTTAGAAAAATATTAAGATATATTCCAAAGAGATTTAGGCCTAAAGTTACTGCCATAGAGGAAAGAAAAGACATTGATTTGATGAGAATTAATGAACTTGTGGGCTCCATACAAACATATGAGAAGACTCTTCCAAATTCTCAAAAGTAAAAGGATTCTACATTCAAAGTTTTTTAGAATGAAGAAAAAGATACTAAAATGTCATATAACACAACAAAAGATGAATTGGCTTATATGGCTAAAAAAAAAAAAGATTATGAAATTCAATACAAAATTCTATAAGAATCAAGAATTTAGAAAAGGACAAAGACCTCAAAAGTCTTCTAATGAAAAAGGAAAAGGTTTTTCCAAAAGTAAGAAAATTGAATACTTTAACTGTGGCGGCCTTATAAATTTTGCTACTGATTATCCTAGTCCTAAAGATACAAAAGGTCAATCTAGGCTACTTGGAGGGACATAGATTTTGAAGAGAGTAAATCCTCAGCTTCTAAAGATGCAAGGTATGATCCCAATGACTTTTTAGCTTTTAATGCATCTATGGAATCTGTTCATGATAGTGATTGTGATAGTGACAGTGATAGTGATAATGAGCTTACTAATGATCAAAAGGCTGAATTATTGAATAATCTTACCGTTAAGCATGAAAAATTGATTAAGAACTATCTAACGGATCATGATATTCTTTAAGCTCATAAAATCAAGATTGATGCGTTAAAATAAGAAAAATACTAATTCAATTAAGAAAATTAGATTTCTTTAATCTAAACATCATTCTCTCCTTGAGAAGAATAATGATCTCACTCAAGAGATAAAGAATAATAAGCCTTTTTCCTCTATGAATGAAAATTTTCGCCTTGGAACTATAGTGCTTAATAAAATACTTGATAAATGTAAAACCCATGGTGATAAAAGAGGTCTGGGATATTTCAATAAAGATGAAACTCCCACTAGTGGAGAAACTATCTTTGTAAAAGGTAAAAATGAAATCCCTAACCAAACATCATCTCTTAAAAATCCATCACTATGCACACATTGGAAAAAATTTGGACACACTTAATTTAGATGCTACACTAAGTTCCTAGAGAGATTTGAATCTCAAATGAGTAGGCTAACGAATGATTTTAATTCTCTTAGAAATAATATCTTGAAAAATGAGAAAATGATAAAACTAATTAGAAGCTTAGAAGTCAACCAAGCTTCTTTAAGTCACCATCTAGGATTAAACAAGTTTAGATGAGAAAAAATAGGCCTAAATGTCAAGTTGTCTTAATTGCATTTAAAGCCAAATCTTCCAGTGAGTGGTGCTTTGATAATAGTTGCTCTAGACACATGACAGGAGACAAGACATTTTTCACTTTTTTTGAGGAGTATAATGGTGGAATAGTTACTTTTAAGGATGAGAGCTTAGCTTGTGTGAAAGGAAAGGGAAATATATCTATCCTTGGTTGTCCTAAGTTAGATGGAGTTCTCTATGTAGATGGACTCAAGGCAAACCTCCTAAGTATTAGTAAGATCTATGACAAAGACCATGGGGTGAACTTTTGTTAAGACTTATGTGAGGTAGTTAATAAAGAAGGAAAAGTCATTATCATAGGACATAGGGTGGTCAATAAATTCTAACTCTAGAACACCTCTTGTGTGTAGTAGGGCAAAGTTGGATCTTACTGAACTCTGACATAGGACACTAGGTCACATAAACTATAGGGACCTTATGCACTTAGTGAATAGTGAAAAGTTAGAGGTATCCCTAAACTAAGTGGTAAACCTCAAACCATTTGTGGTGAGTGCATGAAAGGTAAAAATTCTAAAAGTTCTCACAAAAAGGCTAAGAAAGTTAGTGCCACTAAACCTTTAGACTTTTTTCACATGGATCTTATGGGATTAAAGTGTACTGAGAGTACTAGAAGTGGTAAGAGATATGTCCTGGTTGTTGTAGATGATTTTTTGAGATAGTCATTCATGAGTTTTCTTAGAGAGATTAGAGACCATAGAGCACTTGAAGTCTTTATTCAAAAGAATACAAGTGGAGATAGGTCATCCAATTGTAAGAATTAAGTGTGTTAGAGGGAAAGAGTTTGATAATGTGGATATTGACCTCTTTTAAGAATCAAAATATATTTATCATGAGTTTTCAACCCCTATAACTTCTCAACAAAATGGAGTGGTTGAAAGAAAGAATGGAGTGTTACAGGAAATGACTAGGGTGATGATTCGTATGCATAATACCATTATTCAATTTTAGGTAGAAGCGATTAATACAACATGTTACATAACTAATGGGATTTTTCTAAGACTTGAAATAAAAAAGACATCTTATGAATTATGGACTGGGAGAAAACCTAACCTTAAGTATTTTAGAACTTTTGGTAGTGAATGTTATATACTTAGAGATGGGGAGAACATAGGGAAGTTTGTTGCAAAATCTGATCAAGGTATTTTCCTAGGCTATTCTTGTATAATCAAAATTCACAAATTATTCAAGAATCCTTTAATGTAGTTATAAATGACACTGGATATGATCAGGATATAATTAAGAGTCAAATTTTAACCTAGGAATCAATTGAGGATAACCCTAAAGATGTGGAGATCACAAATGACAACCCTAACAATATCCTTGAAAGAGTCATTAATCCCAATAAGGATGAAACTGTACATCTAGTTGACACTTATGAAGAAACGATGAATAAACATAGATCCATAACACCAAGAATCACTCAATTTCAAATGTTATGGGTAATGTAAATGAACATGTGGTTAGAAGGAGACAATCCAGATTAATAAGATGAGTTTTGTCTACTACACTTTCCAATTGGATCCAAAGAATGTGGAGGAAGCTTTGGGTGATGAGTCTTGGATTACCATACTCCAGGAAAAACAAAATCAATTTAATAGTAATGATGCATGATATTTAGTCCCTAAGCCTAAATATAAGCATGTCATAGGTACAAAATGGATTTTCAAGAACAAACAAGGTGAAAATGGGTTCATTGTGAGAAACAAAGCAAGATTAGTTGCCCAAGGATACTCATAGATAGAGGAGATTGATTATGAAAAAAATTTGCACTTGTAGCTAGATTAGAATCAATAAGGATACTTTTGGTAATAGCATGCTCCTTGAGGATAAAGTTTTACCAAATGGATATCAAGAGTGCTTTTCTGAATGAGATCATGAGTGAAAAGGTTTATGTTGAACAACCTAAGGGTTTTGAGGATTCAGAATTCCCCAATCATGTCTATAGGTTAAAGAAAGGCCTTTATGGATTAAAGTTGTCTCTTAGAGCTTGGTATGAGAGGCTCACAACCTATCTTTTGGAGAAAAAGTTTAAGAGAAGGGGAATTGATAGAACCTTGTTTATTTATAGGTCCAAGGATGAGTTGTTAGTGGCACAGATTTATGTCAATTATATTGTTTTTGGAGCCAAGGAAATGAAGACTAAATTCGAAATGAACATGGTAGGTGAATTAACCTTCTTCCTGGGATTGCATATTAGATAATTAAAAGATAGAATCTTTCTTTCTCAATCTAAATATGTTAGGGAGTTAGTTAAGAAATTCGTTCTAGAGTCCACCAAACACTCTTAGACACCTATGAGCACTACCACTAAGCTTAGCAAGGATGCATTTGGAAAAAATGTTAAGCAAAAGCTTTATAGGAGTATGATAGGAAGCTTACTATACCTCACAACGAGTCATACTTAACTTATGTTAAAAGAATTATACATTAGATAGATGGGACTCTTGACTATGGCTTGTGGTTTCTTCTTTTGTGATTGTTGGTTTTTCTAGTACTAATGGTTATTTTAATGCTAATTGGGTTGGAAATGTTGAGGATAGAAAAAACACATTTGGTACTTGTTTTTTCATTGGTGATTGTCTTGTGACTTGGCTTAGTGATTACTACTCAAAAAATACTCTTTTATAGATTGAAATAACTGTTTTAAACTCTTTTGAGTAGTAGTTAATACCTTTTAACTCAATTGGCACATTAAGGAACCTAGCAAGGGTTACTAATCAGTTTTTGGCAAGATTTAGTGTTTTTGGTAGCTTTTTGATCATTGAAACAAGCCAAAAATGAGGGAGAATTTTGTGAAATCCATGGCAATGCAAGTTAAAGCTCAAATACATGAAGAATCCAAGCTTTGGAGCACTTCATGACCTTTTGTCAAGCCAATCAGAGATGCAAGGAAGAAAATCAGAGGAAGAAATCCAACAATCAACAGTTTTGCATGGTTGTGCGAAATTTCGCACACCATGCGAAACCACTTGGGGCAGCCAAGGATTTCGCACACCATGCCAAATTTCACATGGTATGCAAAATCTTCCTGTGCACCGACTTCGTTAAATTTTTATCTTCAAATATTTTGTGTAATTTCCTAGTTTTTCCTTGTAACCAACCTCGATATTTTCTTTTATATCTTTTTGGTAGCTTATATATAAGAAGATAGAGAGGAGAGAAAATTATGTATGTTTTTCATTAAACACTTGTAAATTTCCATACTAAGATAAGAAATATATAGAGCTTTTTGCTCTGCCTTTCCTTCTCAATTTTGTTTTTTCACTTTTCTTGCTAGCCAAACAACCTTTGAGGTTGATTTCTCAAGGAATGAGTGGCTAGGTTTTACGTTTCTTGGAGTGATGCAAGTTAGGTGAAGGACCTGAATGCAAAGGTGGGAGTTGTCCTTGCTTTAAATGGCAGTAGTTGTTAACCATCAACGGTTTTTATTTCAAAGGTTAGCCTTAAATCCCTTAAAATCACCTTGAATGACCAATACTCGGTAAGATTTTCGGATTCCATGAATGTTTATTGCTAGATTCATGGATGTCTATTAGTTATCATTTATGAGCCATTGGAAGGTGGTTCAAGGTGAGAGTCTTTAGTGTTTGAAGCCATTAATGGGAAGCAACTATCATTTTCCATGAAACCTTTGGATCAAATCTTAATTGCTAAATATAAAACCGGTTCGGGAGATAACCATCCTTTATGTTATTATCCCCAACGCGAGGAGAAAATCTGGAATCTTCCCATTTGCCTAAGGAACCCGATCCTAGTGACCTACAACTCCAAGAGACCTTTTCTTTATAGTTAATTTCACTTATTGTTTTTGCTTAACTTAAAATCAATCTTTGCAACCACAATTCCATTTTCTTATAAAACTAACTTTCATAAGAAAAAGCACCATGTTATTTCATTTAGTTAAGTCAACTGTACGATGAAAACCCATCCCTGTGGACAATCCTAGAGCCACTATACTATGTTAGCTATGCTACCCTAGTGTGAGGTGATTTAGGTTTTATAAATTTTTTTGATAACACCCGTCTGAGCCAGAATCAAATGACATGACTGCAATGGGGACGAATCACTTAGCAAGAAACAAAATTCTATATTTTTATCTACTTTTGAAGATAAGTATATTGTTGCTAGAAGATGTTGCACGCAACCTCTATTAATGAAGAAAAAGCTAAAAGACTATGGAATTGAGGAAGGGACCATGAACATACACTATGACAACTTTAGTGGTATAAATATATCAAAGAATAGCGTTCTTCATTCTCATAATAAACACATTGAAATCCGTCATCATTTCATTAATGATCTTGTTGAAGAGAAGGTTGTCTCTCTAGAGTTTGTCCCCACCTAACATCAATTGGTAAATATTCTTACCAAACCCCTGGATTCTCTTAGGTTTGAGTTCCTTAGGAAATCCTTGAGCATATGCCTAATTGACAGATCTTCCAAAGTTATAGGCTTCAAAGGTTTTGAGCTTATTGTCTATGTTTTGTTTGTTTCCTTTAGCATTCTTTTAGTTTATTGTGGGCATATGATTTTTGATTTTTTACTTGATATATTAGCATGATTTGTAATATCTCGAGTTTGTGAACTAGAGAAATATACTAGATCTAGAAGACTTGATGTAGGTTGATTCATAGATATTTGTTAATCACTATTGACATACTTGATTCATGATAGTTAAATGTCTTTTACAATACCTTAAGGACACAATTTATCATGGACTTCGAATCAATAGCACATCCTCTTTGCCTCTTACCACCTATACTAATGCGAATTGGGTAAGCTATATGATGATAGAAAATCAATGAGTGATTATGTTATTTATATCAGCTCTAATCTCATTTCTTAGCAAGTAACCAAGCAAAAGGTCATGGTTTATTCTAATACAAAGTTGGAGTACATAGCTATCACATTAGTAGTTGTAGAACTATCATGGATCCAATCCTTGCTTCAAGAAATTGGTATTCTTTAATACTCCTCTCTTATCCTAAGGTGTGATAATTTGAGAGCTAGCTACATTTTTTTTTTGTTGCTACAAATCCAATTATTCACTTTAGAATAAAACATTTAGAAATTGATTTCCACTTTGTTTTAGAGAAGGTCCTACAAGGTAATCTTACTTCTAGACACATCTCTACCAATAATCAAATCGTAGATATCTTCACAAAGGGCTTTGGGAATCAAATTTTTTCAGATACTCAACACTATCATTATAGATTAGTTTTACTTGAGGATGTGTGTGAAGGATATCATATATCCTCAAATTGATTAAAATAAAACTTAACAAACTTATATTTATCACATGTATATTAGTTGGCAAGTTGGTAATTTTTTTATATTATTAGTTTGTTTTTTGTATTTAAAATTCAAATCATTATATAATTAAAATCATATTGTAAATACTTTTAAATATATAAATTTTCATTCTTATATAGAAGAAAGAATATATATAACTTAGATCTATGGTTCAACATGTTTTAGAGTTGCGACTGAATTAAAGGTAATCCAACAATATTATTTGAAAATAATATTGCTCAAATAAAAGGAGTAGTAAATGGAAGTTAATATAACTAGGCATATATCAAGGTTTTTTTACACTTGTGGTGCTTGTAAAAAGTGGTCAAACTAAGTTCAAATAATAATTCAATAGATTTATTCACAAAGACACTACTAGTTATAACATTGAATAAATAGATACAAAGCATCAAATACATCAACATTTTATCAACATTTACCAACATTGTTGAAGAAAACGTAATTATGTCTATGTAAGTATGTGAATGTCATCGTTTCTTATTTTAAACTGGTTCCTACCATGGCTTAAGCCTTTCCATTGTTGGAAATCAATACACATTCCCCTTTTTCTCCCAACCATTGTTAGAATCCAAGATATCAAAGGATATCATATTCTCCCGGAGTTGAGGGCAAAATGCTAACTACAATTCTTGTATAGGTTGATATGATATAAAAATAAGACCACTCCTAGGTTGGTATACTGAACATTGGAAAAGTTCAATACAACCATACTCATCAAAATATGAATCACATTCAAATGAACCTTAATGGGATAAATACCCAAGAAACCATAAAAGCGTCATATCAAGAGTGACAATGAAAGATATAAGTCAATTCTAAAGCACACCACAAGGAATAACACACCTTCATTACATGACACCTCATGCAAATGCTCCTAATTGAAGGGCAACTCTTTCAAGAATATTAAATCCCTTTGAGCATCATATTAAGATATTGTGATCCTTAAACACGATCACACTATTTGAGACAAAGGAAAAAAAATGAAGAAACTAAATACTTGGTTGAAAAGATAAACGACGTTCAAGTACAACCTCATTGTAAAAGAAATCACTATGATGAGAGAGATAAGGGGACACACCTCTCCCAAATCTTTGTTTTTTCCAAATTCAAAAAACATGTTCCAAAATGGTGCCACATTAGAAGATGAATGGTTTTGCTTCACCTAAGAGACCTTTAGGCAAAGGAAACAAGATTCATAGAATATCCTAAGTCATCTTAAGCTCCATAAAGTTTTATTTCAACATAGACACATAACATAATGATTAAGAAGTGTCACTAAAAGAAAAATAAGGTTTCATGACGTATATTTTCTTAACTTATGTACATTATATTTCATAATGTCCTATTTCAATTAACAAGGATGTGCAAATTCCAAAGGTTTCCCCATTTGAAGCTTCTAAGCTTGCTTTGGAGTATCAGAAACAAAGATTCAACACCTTGAAGCTCAATATGGGAAAAAATTAAACAAAGATATACTAGTACTTCTTTAAGTCATAAGGGTAGTATACACTAATTATTTATTTTTATTAGATGCAAATGAGGGTTACAATTCTAAGGAAGCTATTGAACTTCTTGAAAAGTTACATGGCAAAAATCTTTAAATGCGAAGAAAAATTGTATTATAAACAATCTCTTTATCTTATTATGTAAATAACGTTCCATATTTTTTAGTTTTATATATGGATTTCAAGTGGGTTAAAATACCCTAATTCTTGTTGTAGAAATGGGGTGTTTCCTATTTGCTTTGAACAACTAGTTCATAGAGATGACTAGAAAGATCTTAGACATGTTAGTGATGTTGCAAGAAAAACTATGGGATTTATGTTGTGATAAATGAAGCCTACTAGAGTTTGCCTGATGTTTAGAAAATTAGTGATGAAAATTTTATAGATGCCATTAACATTAAACCAAATAAACTAAGGGCTCTTGGGGCACTTAAAAATTATAAAGATGGCAAGAAATTGATGTCCTGCTTAAGCTTAAATAGGCCACAATATTTGCTTATCAACTGGTTGTTGGGCTTGGCTACTTCAGGTTATTATAACATTTATATCTAACTTCATTTTTCACAAACAATAAGTTCTACAATCTTATTGATCAATGTCATGTGGACAATGTAATATTATTTTTTCTATGATTACAAATTCCAATAGTTTAAGGTATAATTTTTTTTAGAATTGTATGAGTAGATTTGTTAGTCTAGATACACCCAATCTATTTTTAAAGGATCTAATTTTGAGAGTTACGAAGCTATATTTCTTGTAAAGTTTGTAAATGATTTTGGGTTTAGATTGATATGCTAAAGTTGTGAGCATTTTTAGGTTTTTTTTCATATGTTTACTTGTGGTCAGTGTTACTTGTCTATGGTTTGGCTCACTTTATGAGTTTACTAACTCTAGGTCGGGGAGGTTTGCTAAGTATATTCGAATAGAGCCATTAAAAGCATAACATGATGTAAAAGAATAAGTTTTCATTAATATATTTATACATTATGGTTTATATAAGGTTCCACTTTTCTATCCCTAATTGGACTATTATAAGCATTCACACCTATATCACTTGCTTCTTACATGACTTGGGTATATTAGGAGTTGCACAAAAGATTTGAGTCATAAATTGTTTGCAAGATGATAAATTTGTTCATAGTCGATTCATGGAATTAAGCAATCCATTTGATGTTGTAGTGCGTTATCTCATAATTGAAGAGATGCCTTATCTTAGTCATTGAGATGAGTTTTTCATGGTAAGTGCACTAGTGTGTATGGTTACATATTAGACAAGACCTATGATGAATCATGACATCCGTTATCAAGTAGTCATAAATTCACCAAGCTATTATGTTGCATAAACTCTCAACTTTGAGAGAATATTAAACTAGTGTTGAAGTCTTCAATAACTTTAATCTATGTGTAAGATCCTACGATGATTAAATATTTTCTATGGATTAAGTCACTATTAGTTAAAGCAAGTGGCAACATGTGTTCTCAAGATAAGCACCATGATATATCATGAGATTAAGACCTGTTCCTTTGAGTGATCCTAAGGACTTGTGATCACATAATATAGGGTTGTAGTAATTGCTTAAGTAGAATTTTACACGTCTTTTGCGGAATAGAGTATGTCGATGGATAAAAAAATATGAGAATTTGAGAATCAAGAATTGTAAAGGTAATCTTGAGAGGTTGATAACATCGACCTTGTTAAATTATGGACATTGATTCATGAGGAGTTTACATGTAGCAGATAGTAGGTCATAGATCCGAAAAATTGATTAAATTAGTTTTAATCAATTTTTATCTCAATATAATTTCATATGGTATTGGAGTGTAATTACCTTACTTTAATGGAGTGGTAAGTCAACTTTAGAATTAGATAATAAGGGAGTCAGTATTTTTCTATGGGTCTCAATGACCCTACTAGGGTTCTTATTCTTTGTTGACACAAAGTCCTAAGGTTTTTGGAGAATTGATCATTTATGTGTATAAGGACATTTTGGTAAAAACACAAAATTGCATAAGATTTTATGATTAATTAATTTTGGTTTTTCTGAATTAGGCAAACTAATTAATTAGAGCCTAGTAAGGGTTAATTAATTAATTAGGACCCAATAGATTAAATTAAGTGACCTAAGTTCAAGGTAGGATATAGTCACTTAAACCCCCGAAGAAGTTTATGTAAACCTTCTTGAGCGTTGGAAGCACTGCTTGATTGTCCTGCTCGAGTGTTATAAGTGACCTCTCAAGTGTTAATCTCAACACTCGAGCATTGTATCCTTGACCTGTGCACCCAAGGTTGTTTTTGTAATTTCTTCGGCCATTGTTTCTCTTAAAGGCTCGTTCCCCGTGATTTCTGATGATGGAACTCCCCCAAAGGTCACAAAGGAAGTAGAAAATGTTTAGGTACACTTTGTTGTGACGCAATTCACGGAGTTGGGTTCTTAGTTCAAGCAAGCAATGTCAATATGGATTTCCAGAATTTTGTTAATCTGGTAGATGAACTTTAGGGTAATCTCAATTCCGTGGCTCACACAAGTACCGGGTATTTCCTAGACCACCACCTCATGTGCTGGGCATAGCTCCACATGTCCATTGCCATCCTTCCCTATGTGCATGAGATCCCTATCTTCATGACCACCTCAGCGCATGTGCTGAGTCTTTCCCAACGCACAGTTTAACCCCCTTTCTGGCCCCCCATGGGCATAACTCCTAACCACAGAGCTTACAACTCAATCTAAGCAAAGAAAGGAATCCAAATGATAATCATTCATAATTATAACCATCATATTTAATAGAAAACAAACGATTATTCATTCTTGGGGGCATGGAATGAAAAACAAGCCTTGCAAAATAGAGTTAGCACACCTTATAGTAGATCTAACATGCAAAAACTTAACCTAGGGATTTGATACAAGTTGTTAGGAACCCTAGATTGTTTCTTTCCCTTACTCTAGATTGAATAGGTGCATTACAAATTTTCCTAGGCCTTTAGATCCTATGTAATAGAAGCAAAAAAAAACATATTTTACCAATATAGGGTCTAGAGAAAAACCATTATAAAAAATTACCTTTAATTTTGATGTTCCCAAATCAATTATGCTCGGTGAAGATGAAGAATGAAGAATCTAGAAGTCTCGTACACTCGAACCACAATCCTGACACTCCAAAGTGTGGACTTTAGAAGAGAGGAATCCTATGCTCACTCTCTTTGGAGGTGGAAGATAATTGTCTCTCAAAAAGTTATGGGAACCCTAACCCCTAAGGGGGTACTTACATGGTTTCCCTAATGAGCTTAAGTGACTTGAGCCCATCAAGGCTTGGGTCACTTAATTTAACCCAAAATGGGTCTTAATTGATTAATTAACCACACAGTGTCATTTAATTATTCAATTAGCCCAATCAAGAGAACTTATTCACTATCCCCTATGCAAATTTGCATAATTACCAAAACACCCTTATGCACAAAAATTAATCAAGTGTTAATCGAATCCTCATAAACTGTGTCATCATGGTATTTTAGCTCAAAGTAGGAACTATTGGGACCCATAGGAGTACTAGTTACCTCAAAATCTAATTATGCAGTTGACTAAACATTCCACTAAAATCAATTGCACTTCAATACCCTATGTAAATAACAACACGAAACTCAAGTTTGTGACCTACTATCCATTGCATGCAGACTCCCCATAAACTAATATCCGTAATCTAACAAGGTCATGCTATCACCTATCAAGATTATCTCTCAAATCCTTGAGTTATAGATCCTACTTATTATGTGATCAATTGACATACTCTAACTCCAAGAAACATATGTCAAATTTTCACTAAAGGAAATGTTATAGTCATAGTCTTCTAGATCAAGTATCCTTTTGATCATGTAAGGGGACACATTGTCTCAGTCCATGAGATATCATGGTGCCTCTATTGAGAATAACTATTGTCATTAGCCTTCATCAATAGTGACCCACCAATCAATAGGGATATATGACCCGCTTTTAAGGTCTCACCCATAAGTCAAAGCCTCCTGTTGACTTTAACACAAACTCAATATCATCTCAAGGTTGAGAGTCCATGTAGTATAGTAACTTGGTGAATCATGATAATTGATAGTCTTACATCTTAATTCACCATGGGTCCTATCCAACATGCATCACATGCACTAGTGTACTCAATTTGGGAAAACCATCTTGACGGCTAAGATAAGTCATCCCTCAAATTAAAAGGTAGTGCACTACAGTTTCAGATGGATTACCCAAATTCATGGATCGACTATGAACAACTCATCACTGTGTAAGGAACCCATGACTTAGATCTTCTATGCAAGTCCTAATGCACTCAAGTCATATACAATACAAGTAATATGAGACGTGTACACTCAAATAACCAATTAATGCAAATGAGATAATAAAGGGAAACCAAGAAACACAAATAAATAAATTTATAAATTAATCTCAATCCATTACATCATATCATGCTTTCTAGGGCTCAATCCTAACAAGACATACTCTCAACCATTGTATTCTAGAAATCCTTCATCTCTCTCTTCATCAAGAGGTATGTAGCCACTTTACACAAGTGTTAAGGCTCAAAGAAGAAGTGATCGGGTGGAAGATTGTAAGGCGATTGAGATCCTTTTCATCAACTAGAATCTAATCTAAGAACATTTAGATCAAAAGGTAAAAAAAAAAAAATTAGCCTCCTAAATCTATTTTATCTTTTTATATCTTCTATTGCGAGTAGATCTAGTATCCCTAAATTGTTAAATATCCTATGATTCTATGGCTTTTCCCAATAGAGAAATATTTCACTTTCTATATGTTTTACTGTTTGTAAGCAATAATAGTTAATCAGTAATGCATGCATAAATCTGTATAATCTCATTTTTTTTTACAAATAATAGATTAGAAATGATATGTATCATTATGTCAATTAGTGAACATCATCATTAGAAAGTATGTGTGCCTTTATTAATTTGCAGCCGATTATATATTCATATGCTCAATAATAGGGGTTCTCACTGTATTGACCATTTGCAGATAAGTCTTTGCCACTAGATGGGGTCTTCATTTTTTAGTTCACTATAGTTTTATCTATTAGTCAATAAGGTCATTTATTGTGTTGAATAAATTTCTAATTAACATAGATTCTTTTCTGTAAATTATATTATTAGTTTCCTTTCTTTCAAATATAAAAGTGGACCACATTGAAACGCCTAAGGATGCAATGGAGGAATACAGATGAGGATGAGTAAACTTCTACTTGATGCTCTGAACACAGGTGAGGCAATCATGTAAAATGGGGTACTGCACAGTCTATGAATTTTTCACCGTGGGCATGGGTGGATTTCCTCATGCACTAGGGTTACAGTGTTTGCAAGTTTGCGATAGCAAGGTAGATAAAGGTGTTGGTAGTTGTGTAGGGAAGTTGGATGAGAGACGATTATGCATTCATTTTTGTTAGATAACTCTTGAAAGACAGGAAGCAGAAAAGAATGGAAAGAAAATGTAGTTGGGGTCTTCCTTTATGGTTGTTCCATGGTAATGGAATTTCTATAAGAGGATTTAAAGTGCGTTTGGCAGTGATTTTTAGAAGAGTTTCTAGCATTTCTAATACTTGAAAATAAAAAATTTCAAGTGTTAGAAAGACTAAAGACACTTCTCCGAATCACTGACAACACTCTTACCCTTCTTGAAGTAGTGTGCAAAGGTTTTGGGTGGCCATGCACGCATGGGTCACATGCACATAGGGAGGACCTTCTCAATGAAGGATATTTGATTGATTGTAGTTGTCCAAGATGCCAACAAGAAAAGAGCACCAACAAGAAATGTGGTATCATCTAACTTGACCCACTTCTGCTTTCCCTTTCAGACCGAAAACCCATTCCCTTGATTTCAATTCTGTTACATTGCTGAGAAACATGCTCTCCTAAACCAGTCTTTCCATTGGGAAGCCAATATTCGGGTTCCACTCCTTGCATTATGAAGATTCATAACACCCATATCCCCAACTTTTTAGATAAACTGATGCATCTTTTTCCAATATTTGGGCAGCAAATTTAAGTGGACAGTGATAGAATCTTCTGTACTCAAGGTGCAAACCCACATAGAACAACAACCAATTGGTTTGGGAAGCGGACCCAGGTGAATCCCGTGGTGGAAACCATGTTAATATTAGCTTTAAAGATGCACCACCAGGAAGCATATGAAACAGAAAAGTGGTCATGCAAGAGTGAGTTGGATGTAATGTTTGAAAGTGCCGAGCAGCAGTAATATTAGCTTCTTTCTGATTAACTGCTTTGTCAATTCTAGAGCTCTCATTCTAATTATGCTCTAATAAGAGAATATCAAATCCAAATCCATCAGTTTTCTTATATGATTGGCCAATAGAGAGGTGCTCGGGTACAAGGTTTA
>JBAPGN010001207.1:0-24874 GCA_037355405.1 Vitis amurensis | reverse complement strand
CTCAACTTCATGTCTTCTGAATTTAGCCTTGAAGGTTAAGGGCTTCTCCTTTCTAGGAGTTACAAAGACAATATTTTTGTAGTCTTCAATCACAAGAGAGTTATTCCTTAATCTTTGCAATGAACTAAAGTTACTTAAACAAATAATTTTAATAATCTAAAATATGATGTGCAACTCTCAATTAGCCACAATTTCACGGGCAAGTTTATGGACTAATAAAAATACAACTTACCCCTAAAATTGTTGCCTTCATGTGACACACTGAATTGGTATATTTTTTGAAAATTTATTCAATGTGGAAACCTTTAATTAGCCACAATTTTAGGGACAAATTGTATTTTATTAGTCCATATAATTAGAAAACAATTTACCTTCTTCAATTGAGGACCTCATGCAACCACACTAAGTTGTTTTATTTTTTGAAAATTTATTCAGTGTATAAACTTTCAAATGAACATTTATTCCTTGTGGAATGTTTCAATTGGCCATAATTTTATGGACAAGTATTTTTTCATTAGTCCATATTACCCTAATGTAAATACATGGCTAATTGTGACTTGCTAATTATTACCCTTCTACACTTGCACTGACAGGACGTAGAATTCATAATCATTGGAAATTTCTTCATGCGGTTACATGGTGATTTTCTCAACCCACTTCAATACACTGTTTACATTGCTTTCTTATCATTGTCATCAAGATAAGACCAGTTAAAAAAAATGTAACATTTTTTAAATCAACATCTTTTCCAAGGCCTTGGTGGCTAATTGACTGAATATACCCACTTGGAGAGTAATTTCCTTCGATCTCATCCATTAATTTGTCTATTAGACCAGAAAATACTTTGCATTTATACTATGCACATATAGAACCATCACTCAATTTGTGGAAAATTGGAGCCATCTTAGACTTTATCAGATATTTGTTATGTTTTTATTCATGAATCCACCCTAGCCACCACATAATGGTAACCCCTCTTCCAAATTTCCTTGAAGGCATTATCGCTTCTTCCAATTAGCAAGCTTTTCACTTTTAACCTCAAGAATCTTCATAAGGAATAGGATCCCTCCAGCTTTTCCTGACTTTTGTAAGCCTTCTAAGATGTGTTGCATCCAACACAATCACAATGACTATTCAAAGGCAGGTGATTATGAATTAATAAGCAAACTTTTCACTTTAACCTCATGAATCTTCATAAGGATAGGACTAGTCAGGCGTTTTCCTACCTTCAGCAACCACATCTAATATGGGTTGCATCCAACAGAATCACAATGACAATTCAAAGGCAGGTGATTATACGTTATAATTAGGAAAACACTTTCACTAAGTTTGTTTTTTAAGTTTATATCAAGGAACTCCTGAGTTCAGGTTGTCATAACTCTAACTCTGTGAAGCTCAATAACTCATATAGTCACCTAGTGCAGATAGCATCTGAGCAATCCATTGCAGATACAATCACAGTGGATGTGGTAATGGATAAAAGCCTCAAGGTCCATTTGAGCTACCCCAGTACCACACTCCTTTTCCACCAGACCATCTTAAAGCTTCACAATTTCCTCCCTCAACATATTAGGCCAGACAACATGACCTAACCTCTATTGATCTTTCCTTCCTCTCTATGTATCCTTGGACTCTCTTGTTGACCATATATTCATAAGCCAATCCAAGTCATCACATGGTTCAAATAAATCTCTCATCATCATCATGCTTCAACTTCAACTCTTTCTCCAATTATAATTTCATTTTCTTTATTTCTTCAACATTTTTTTTTATAGGAAACGACAAAGGAATATATTGATAAAAATGATGTACAAGAAAAGGATGAGGAATCCTCCCACCAAAGAAAAACAAAACTACAAGGAATCAAATACAAGAAAATACAAAGTAAAAACAAGGAAACTCTCTAGGTTAGGCCAACCCATTGGGATTACACACCGCTAACCAATCAAGTTGTAACACGTTAAGGGGAATCCCCTTAAAAACCTTAGAACAAAAAGTCCAAAGAGAAGCAAGGAAATAAATAGAATCCCAAAGGTTCTCTGAATTCCTTGCTTTATCCTAAAAAATCCTTGTATTTCTTTCCCGTCACACCACCCAAATTAAAGCGATGCACACAGCTTGCCATAAAACAATCCCTCTCTTAGAAGATCCAAAACCGTTAAATTTTCTTCACCATTTTCCCTTAGTATGTTTCATCAAATATACCCTAACTTCAATACAAACTTTATTACAAATTGGACACGACTTCCTGCATGACCCAAGTGTTGCTTCAAGCATGCCTAACCTTAATCATCTTGAGAGGGAGCTTACAAGTTACAGCCCTACTTCCTTGAACATGCATCTCAATATTCTAACCACTATTCCTTTAACATGTAGATCCTTAATTGTCAAATTTTGTAGGTGAATACAATTCAAAATTCAACTATTCAAATACTAAATATGTTGTTGTTCCTACCAATTTAGTCATACTATAAGCCTGTAATACAAAACTAAGTCCCTAGATGCTACCAAAGTTATCAAAATGGCACTGCAGCTAAACATTTACTTAGTCATTATTTATTACTTGTTACTTAGCATAATCAAGCTTACTAACATAGTAAATGTTAAACACTAAGTTATGACAAAGTAAATCAGTTACTATTAAATTACTGGTAAACATACTTCATATTTTATACTAAGCTATTGGAGAACAATATGTAAAAACTAAAAAAAAATCAATAGACTAAGCATACGTTTGGTAAATCAACTTAATGACTTAAAGTAAATATTAAGAAATAATTTTTAAGTCAACAAATTCAACAAAATTTAAATTAAAGTCATTTTAAGTCAATAAGTTTTAATTTTACCAAGCACCATGTAAATTGAATCAAACCCTAAAACAAACAAACAAGGAATAAAAAATAAAAATAAAGACAATAAAAGAATTAAATAATGTATTTCAATATATTCATTAACAAAATAGAGAAAAAAAAATCAACTATAATCTTACAACCTCAAACTCTAATGCATTTCAAGTCCTTCCTCCATCACAATGTGATTTTTTATCGCTAATGTGGCTATCTAGAGTCATAATTAGCTAATAATTAGTGTTTGAGTTGCATTTAGAATTTGAGAAGTTTTGTTATTGGAAATTTCTCCTTAAAATAAGTTTCTACATTTCTAAACTTTCTAATTTCTTAAACATTTTTTTTTTTGAAGTTTCTATTTGTGTTTACTTAAAAATCTAGAAGTCTTCTTCATTACAAACTCTTATTATAAGAAGTTTTTATAAAGTTAAGTTTCTAATTTTAGACAAAAAGTTACTATTTTATTTTAATCTTATTATTTAGAGGTTTAGGAGTTTTAGGAAATAAATAAGAGTCATAACAAGTTGCTATATTGGGTAGGTTTCTTTTTTCATAGTTTTATTCAGGTTTTAAGGTTTTCTAAAGCTTACAAATAAGGGTAATCAATTTAAAATCGGATTAATGAATGACCAATGATTTATAATTTTTGCATACCCTACAAATTTTAATGGTGAGACTCCATTATTTTTCTTCTAAGACACTAATGTTTCCATCTTTTATCCTTTATCTTACTTTTCCTATCTTTTATTTTACTTTTCCCCATTACCATAATTTTTATTATTCATTTTCCTTCTTAAATCATAAA
Source organism: Vitis amurensis (assembly GCA_037355405.1). Classification (NCBI taxonomy): domain Eukaryota; kingdom Viridiplantae; phylum Streptophyta; class Magnoliopsida; order Vitales; family Vitaceae; genus Vitis; species Vitis amurensis. Next base: position 21,223 of record JBAPGN010001207.1, on the reverse strand, counting down.
AGATTGAAATCCTAGTCCACTTATTTGATTGTGTACAACCATCCTACGATTGTCCTACATCACAATTGTACAATTACTTGATTAGAGTTGACATAGAGTATTTTCAACCAACTTTACTAAGGGGTTGGATTTAGTTATACAACAACTTGACCGGTAGTCAAGTTAGAGTGTCCAACTTAATTATACACTTCTAGACTAGTAGTCTACCACATTATTTTAGCATGTCAAGTTTGCTAGAAGCTTATTTTCAACTCGAAACTAAGAGCCATTAAGAATTGCTTCTTGTTTTTAGCTTTAGCTAGAAGTTTAAGTGAAATCCAAAATTATTATTTTGAAGAATCAAAATTGATATTATAAAAACTTCCATTAAATATGAAAAAGCTCCTACATTAGTCAGAAATTGGCTTCTATAAAATACAACATTTTCCTCGATTTCATACTAAGCTATTTTTTAAGTCAAAACTCTTTAATAAAACTACCCAAATAGGCTTGAAAGCTCCTATTATTCAGCTTAAAAAGGAAATCTTGACTTCTCAAAAGCCAATCCGATGGGGAACTATGCAATACAAGATGCTACTTTGCACTAACTAACTAAGCCTTCGAGAAGTAGGAGCTCAAATTCAAAAATATTCCCATAATTTTCAAACTTACAAATTATCCTTATGCTAGAATAGCTAATAGAATTCCCAAGTATGTCCCACTTTTGTTCCATGCCAAATTAAGTTTGATTTTCATTTCTTCAACCTTATAAGGGTTGAGATTTGTTCATTTGGTAAATGACTAATTGATGCTAAACTTAGTAACACAATGGAGATCAACAAAAATATCTAGATCTTCCATCTTTTCCACTTTTTGTTTAGGTTATAAAGATTGTATCTAACCAATAAAATTTGACACAAAATACCCAAGCTGTTCTTCTGATGGTTGCTAGAATTTTGATGTTACGTGATTTATTCATTAATCATAAATTTAAAAGAACTCAAGTTAAATATGAAATTGATTACTACCAAAAAGTGCTATTTTGTAGACCTAATTATAATGGTTTTAAGCACCTTTGAGTAGTAATCATATTCATTTAACCCAATTAATTCATTAAGGTCCTTAGTAATTGGTTTTAACCATTTTGTGGCAAGTTTACATGTTTTTATCAGCTTATGAATCGATTCAAGCATGCCAAATGATGGAGGAGCTACTTGGACAAGTTAAAGCAAGGATTTTGGACATTTACAGGCTTGAATTTCAAGTGGAAACACGAGCACAAGCAAAGAGAAGCAAAGAGGAAAAGCAAGCAAAGTGAAGAGAAGCAAAGAGGACAGCAGCTGCAGTCTTCTTTCGCACTTTTGGAGCACTTCTCAAAGTCCATTTTTTACATGCTATGTACCATTTCAAAGCTCTGGAAGTCAAGAATCCAACGCTTCAAACCGTGTATGATTTGGAGCTGAAATGAGGAAGATATTACCTTCGGAAGCCAACTGCTCCAGGTTATGCGAAAATTTCGCACGACACAAGGTGTTATGCGAAATTCGCATAACACCTTCAAAATTCGCATAACCCATGCGTGTTGTGAATTTTCCTCTGTTTTTGCCGACTCCACTTTAGATATTTTCCTATGTATTTTGTGATGTAATTTCCTTTCTTATCCTTGTAACTAACCAATCACAAGCTTTTGCTTTTGTAAAGACTATATAAGGGGTGGAAATCACCTCTTGGATCATATAGAATACATATTACGTTTTACACTTAGAATATACAGAGCTCTCTCGTTTTCTCTTTTCTCTTTACTATTTTCTTTTTCTCGGAAGCCAAACAGCCTCTGAGGGCTTTTCCTCAGAGGATGATTGGCTAAAACTTCTAGTTTCTCAAAGTATGGATGTTATGTGATGGCTTGGATGCAATCCCATGGAAATTTCTCGTACCCGGAAGGTAAGGTAGACGTTTTTCATTAAAGGTTCATTAATGCAAAGTTTGGTTTTTTATTTCCTTTGGACAACTTCCAACGGCCAATACTTGATAAGCTTTTGGATTTCTATCCATTAGTTATCTCCTACGAGCTATTGGAAGGTGAGGTTTTCAATTCCAAGTTTTGTATTAATCCGTTAGAACCAATTTCAAATGGCCATTGAAAGGTGAGTTTATCACATAGAATGACTTTGAGTTGCCAATATTTGGTAAGCTTTTGGCTTTAGACCATTAGTTATCTCTTACGAGCCATTCAAAGGAAGTCTAAGGTGAATAACCATTGATGAAATTCACTACCATCTGTTTTGCCATTTTAAAGGATTAAAACTTGATTTGCTAAATCAATACCGGTCCGGGAAGCAAGCATCACCATAGTTGCAACCCCAACGCGAGGAGCCTATCCTGAGATTTCCAATTTGCATAAGAGCCAGAGCATAACTATCCTATCTTTGAGAAACTTGTTTTTACACCCTTTCATTTTAGTCTTTAATGTTAGCTTAGATTAGTTTAAATCTTTCTAAAACATTTACATCTTCTTTTAAAGCTAACATCCATAAGAAAATCACCTATTTTGCTAATTTGAATATCACTTGTGTTTGCGAAAACCCTTCCCAGTGAACGATCCTAGAACCACTATGCTATAGTAGCTTGGCTACTTTAGTAATAGTATTCAAGGTATAAATTTTGTTGATACGCCTTTAAAGCTAAGCTACCATGAGTCGAATCAGAAATGACTGGTGTAATCCATGTATACTTAAGAGTATACTCAAACTGTACTAGAAAGAAAAGAGAATGGAAAAAGCAAGACCCTCCATCCCATAGTATGATTACTACTCAAAAAGTGCTATTTGATAGCTTGTAATTAACTCTTTTAAACACTTTCGAGTAGTAGTTATCACCTTTTAACCCAATTAACATATTAAGGACCCTTGCAACAATTCTAATCAAATTGTGTTAAGTTTTGGTGTTTTGATAGCTTTTTGATCACCAAAGCAATCCGAGATTAAGGAGAGTTTCTTTGGAATCCATGGCAAAAGATGTCCGGACAGGGTGTCCGGACACACCATCGGAGGGCGGCGGAACATGGGCTATGGAAGGCTATCGGAATGACGTAGCAAGGCTTGCTCACTTTAGTCAATGATCCAGACAACATATCCGAATAGGATATGCAATCGTCCGAGGTGTGATGTTCACGAGTGTCGTGCGCTTCTCCCTGAGGGAGTCCGGATAGGGGAGCGCGCCACATGTCCTCTTGGGGAATCCAGATGGAGCTGCTCCGGATAGCGATGCGCGCTCCGTGTCATCAGGGGGAGGGGTCTCTACACTTTGCACACGCAGATGGTCCCCTTTGTCACGTGTGGCATAGCTCATTCCACCCGGGAAGGAATTTTGTCCGGCCGATGTTCCACCTTCTCCGGATATCTCACATCCGACGCCTGACACCGGATGGGAGAGGAGGATGTTTCAACTTCCCCGGACAAACATGTCTGGATCCTCTGATAGCGCTTACCCAGAGAGTTTTTCTCTCAGTGCACAATTGTAGTGTTCTCCTGAAGCTTCTCGATATTTGCGACCGACATTTTGAGATATTTTGCTTTAGATATTTGATGTCTAAATCCCCAAACTCCCCTTGGAACCCACCTATCATAGGATTCCTTAGTCTTTAAGTAAGAAAAAAGGGTGAATAACCTCAGATATATAGTTTGTAATTTTCTTTACAAAATATTATGATGTAATCAGCGGAAGGAAGAAATATATTTTACAGAGCACTTGCTCTATTTTTCCTTGGTATTTTTGTTTTCTCGTTAGTTTTCTTTCTAGCCAAACAAGCTCTAAGGAAGTTTCCTCAGAGAATGAGTGGCTAGACGTTTAGTTCCTTGGAGCTAAGGTTGCTGGGAAAGGTTCCAAGTGCAAGAATTTATAGCTTTGTGGTTTCAGCTATTAATGAAGAGAAAGTGTGTTCCTTTAATGATTTCTATGTTTTTAGTTAACTTAAAACACCTTCAATTCACTTGAGCCAATACCTGGTAAGGCAAGTGATCTCCGTCCATGGAGATGCACTAGTTTACCTCTTACGAGCTTTTGGGAAGTGACTTGAAGGTAGGATTTTTTAGAATTGCCAACACTTGGTAAGCTTTTGGACTCCAAGGAGACATCCATTAGTTATCTCTTGTGAGCTTGAGAAGGGAAGTCCAAAGTTAAAGATCACCTTGAATGGCAAATGCTAGGTGAGAGGCACGAGCCATTGCAAGTTGCATCAGTGAGAGGGAATTAGAGCTGGAATCCATTTAAAGGATACATCTGTACAACACCGGTTAGAGAATTGACTATATGTTAATTCTCTAATGCGAGGAAATGAACCAAATGACCGAAGCTCTGTTTTTGCATAAGGAACCTCCCCTGTGAACCCAAACCTCCAAGGAATGTTTTTCTTCACAAGTAATTTCCATTACTTTCTTTTTAGTTAGCTTGAAACAAAACTTCGTTTAACCAAAGTTTGTGTTTTATTTCTTAAGCTAACCTTGAAATGAAAAAACACCAATTTAACTTTGAATTGGTATCAGTTGTGAGTGGAAAACCCTTCCTAGAGAACGATCCTAGAGCCACTATGCTATATTAGCTAAAGCTATCCTAATGCATGGTGATATAGGTTATAAATTTTGTTGATTACTCCCTCAATCAAAGAGCACCAGCTGGACATGAACCAGCTGAGACACCAATTGGGAATGAATCATAGTACAACCCAAACTACCAATGAAATCCAAAGGAGAACAACACATGACTAAAGAGTCACCTTCTATCTAAGACGAAAGTTGAGCACAACAGCCTCCTAAAGCTTGGAAGTCGGACACTTTATCCCCTTAATGATCCTCCTATCCAAGAATTCACCTACCACCTCCAACTCCCAAACTTGAAAATCTATTACAAATCTTGTATTCCAATAAACATTGGATTCTAAGTGAACCAACTAGCCATAGAGGCCATCCCAATTACGTGTTAATTTTACTTTAGAAAAAAAAAATCTCTTCTTTTATGAAAATAAAAAATTATTAAAGAAAATAAATTAGTGTGTGGAGTGATATAGATTCTAAGCATCATCCTTACAAACATAAGTAATCTATATAACAATTTAATGTTCCAAAAACAAGATTATTCAATATATAAATCCTTCTTAGCTTTTGTCAGCTAACCTATTTGTTCCCTTAAGTCATGACTGTGGATATAATCATCAAATCTCTCTAAAATAAACCTAATATCTTTAATCAACAAAAAAATACTACTAGGGGTTGCAATCTTATGGCAGAATGTATTGCTTTTCAAGATGAAATTTTGTTTGCTATTCAACAAGGTATCAAATAGACAAATACATTAAAATTGAATGGGATTAAAATATAGTGATTGGTGCTAAATTTATCAAAAATTCCTAAAGTTGTAACAATCCTACTTTAGGTCTTTAGATCTATTCAAGTAGCTCAGTATCCTTTTTAGTTGTGTGTATGTGGGATTCTATTATTATTATTATTATTATTATTATTATTAAAAAATATTTTTCTCTTTGTGAAATTCTAGTTGTAACAACTCCAATGTTCCTTATTTACTGAGATGGAGTGGGAATGAAGAGGTTCTAGGTCTGATTCCAACAAAAAGAAAAAGAAGGGGAAAAAAAACCTATAAAAGAAAACAGTGTTTTCAAGTTGCCTACCATTGGAGGCTTAAATTTAGGCATCAAAGCACTAGGTCATAAATAGTACATCCAAAACTATGCATGCTTACACTGTATACAATACCCAAGCATATCAAGGTAACTGCAATAGAAAACAGAGAAAATTTGCACTATGGACAAATCAACTTAACTCAAATGTAACTCTATAATAATTGATCACTTAAAACAACTAATAAAGCTTGAAAAAAAATTATACACAGATTACCTCTTCGAATTTTGTCTTCCCAATGGCAACCTTTTCTTTTGTTTCCGACATGCTCTTCCTTAGAAAAGTACCTGTAGAGGCAGCAGCTGAAAGAAAACAGTCTTGCATAGCGTGTCTTATTGATGGTTGCTGAAGGAGTGACCACCTACTTTTAACCATTGAACCAAGTCGTCCTGCCATATCAACAACGTTACCTTTTGCATCCTTTGCAGCCTCTCCCACAAAAGTTCTAGCAGATTGCCCAAGTTCTTTAAGCTTCACCCCTGTATGCCAATCATAAGTATGCAAATGGACAAATTAAGAAAATGATGAACAAGAAAATTTTTATACAGTTGGTTGAAACTAACCTAAAGTTGAAAAGAAATCACCAGCCTTCTATCACTGAGGTGGGAGTGGAGAAGGCATTGGATTGACACCAAAAATCAGAATTGGATCCAAAAAAGAATCAACAAAACCTGATCCAAATAGACCCATAAAGGAGGTTCTATTATATGTTAGCAAAACTTCCAATAAACAAACAGCTAAGAATCACTGAGGATTCTTATTGGTAGCGATTTTGTGAGTTTAATCGACCGAACAGAGAGAAGTTCGAATTGCTTTTGTTATTTGCATTTTAGGAGAGAGTCAATTTAGGACTAGGAAAATGATGAAGGACTGATGCGTCATTACTTGGAAGGTTAGACCAATAAAATCTAGTCACGTGGGCCTTTTATGGTCTAGTTGGTGTTGGCCTGTTCTTGGAGCGTTCCAACTTATTATAACGGTTCTGCGTGTCACATATCCACTGATTTAGGAAATCAACTTGGATTTCTATTGATTTGTTTAATTTAATGCCTTTCTTGTTATTAAAAATAATTTAACACATGAATTATCCTATAACAAATGGTATCTTATCAACGTACTCTTCTAAGCATATATATCGTAAATAAAATCGGTCTGTCTGTGTTTACTAGTGATTTTTTTTTTTCAAGTGTTTCTAACATTTCTAATAATTAATTTATTTTTTTTAACTATTAAAAAGCTGAAAAATATTTTTTATAATTACAATCAAATGCACTCTTGATTAATTAATAAATATGGACTATTAAATGGTGTGTAAACGACTATAATCCGATAAAGTATCTCCATTTTTAAATTTAATAAAAAATTCATGATAAATGAAAAATAAAATTAAATTTTTGTCTTTTCTTTATTTTTGTATTTTCCTCTTTTCACTTTATTCTTTTTTTTTTTAAACTCATTTTTATAAAGGAGAATTATAGTTTATGGTGCTGAAAGAAATATAATTACATTAAAGGATGCAAAAGTTTCTTATTTCATCTTATAACTAATCAATTTTACTTTCCTGAAAGTATGAAGAAAAAAAAAAGATATTAAATAAAATGATTTTCTCATATTTGATTGTATAATGAAAAATATCATAGAAAATCAAATATAATTAAAATTAGTTAAACTTATATATTTTCAAATTATTTAATTTTTATATAAAATAGTTAAAATAAATGAAAAAAGTTTAAAGTAATATATAAAATAATTTATTAACTTTAATTTTTATTTTTATTTTTACTTTTCCTTTGTATTCTCCCTCAAATTTATGAAGAACCAAATATACCTCAATTGTTTACTTCAATTGTTTTTAAGATAGTAATTTAATGGAAATAAATTTCTTTGAAAACATTTCCTAAACAAAATATTTTTTAATTGAAATTGTGTGAAGAATGAGAATTTTTATGAAAATAGAATTTTGAAAATTTGAGAGTAGACATTTTATCAAAATTCATTTTGGATAAAAAAAAACTCACATAAAAATTTTAATTTTTTCGTTTGGAAATTATCCTATTACACTATGTTTTCAATTAGGAAATAAATATTTTTGAAAATTCTCAAAGAAGATAATTTATTCATCAAGATAATTACTAATATTTTAAAAGTTCATAATTATTCCAAAATATTAAGTGGGAGCGTGTCATAGGCAAGCCCACAACCTCTAAGATCGAGCTCATCTTGATTTTGGGCTTATCAGCATCCTAAAGATGAAGTGACCAAAGGAATCAATGAATATGGACTATCCTTACGGACGAAACTATATATGTTTGTAGTGGGAGTAACCAATCCTGAATATGGAACTCTTTTCTCAGTAACATTGATGTCAAGCATCTTGGTTATACACTTAACTCAGATATGAAGTGGTAAAATCACCTGAAGTAGTCCTACTTGCACAGTCTGAGGGTTGAACAAAAAATGTATGTTAATCAATGCCTTAGGATAGCCTTTTGAGGTTAAAAGCAAGTTGATTAATTAGAGAAAGTCTCTACCTAGTAATAAGAGTCATGACCTACCTAAAATAGACTTGATTCTTATGATACTAGGATACCTTACATGGATATATGTAGTTTGAAAACACTATATTTTTGCTAAACTAATTACCATATTTGCCTTGGATACTTAGTTTCTTTATTAATCCATGGAATTATTATATTTGTTACAAATATCATGTTTTTAACCTGTCACCTCTTATCTCATGTTTAAATTGGATCTAGTTACAAATTGCAAATAATTTGGTTGTTGCATAGAAGCTAATTTAGGTAGAGTTTGTTATTTCCTTTGAAAAAACCTAGTATAAAGAAAGAGAAGCATATCAAAGGTGACATAAGACGGATCAGAAGATCAAGTGTCTCATACTTGGGTCTTTTGATAGTGTGTTGCAAAAGAAACACATGTCTATTGATATGGTTTATAATATTCTCTTTAAAGTTGCAAGGATTGTTTAGTGATAAGGGCAAGTCAATTAAAGAAGTTGCCCTTAGGATTATTATGAACACCAGGATTCATGTTATCTTAAAGATCTTACTAGATTATTTTGGGATGAATAAAAAGATTCTCAAAGAGTGGAAAGGTGTTCATATGGAAGTCAAACTTATTCAAGCTCTTCTACCAAAAAGAAGAAGAAGAAGAACACCAAATAAGGAAAGTTCAAGAAAATGAATGAAAGAACAAACTCATAGGCAATGACTCATTTGTGACCTTTTAAGACACTAGAAAAAGAATGCTCGGAGTGCCTAAGGATAAGCAAGTACACATCATTCTCTCATTGTTAAATAAATAGTAGTGGATTCATTCCATGTCCACTATTTGTAGTTCTCTATAGGGTTTTGAACAAGTGAGAAGGATATATATGGGAATGTACTTACTTTAGTTTCAGTTGCAAGGTTAGTTGTGCAGGTTAGTGGGAGGTATTACCTCTTTTATCTTTTTTAAGAATAATCAGATTTCAAGTATGAACCTAGCACTAATTAAACATTTTGTTTCTAAAGTATAGGTCATGTTAATCTAAATAGGATCCAAAGACTAATTAAGTCTAGACCTTTTTATTTGAATGGATCTTTTAGTATGTGAATCCTATATAAATGATAAAATGATCGAGAGGTCCCTTTATTTCTAAAGGACATGAAACCAAGGAATGTTTGGAGTTAGTGCATACTGATGTGTGTGAAACTTTTGGAGTTCATATATAGAGAGGGTATGAGTACATCATTTTTTATTGATGAATACTCTAAGTCTGGATATGTGTACCTAATAAATAAGAAATCTGATACCTCAGATAAATTCATTGAATTCAAGGCATAATTGGATAACCTATTGGGTAAACATATCAAGGCACATTGATTAGATCGAGGTAATGTGTCTAATTAGTTCGATTCTTTCCATCTGGAGCTTGGGATGATATCCAACATGTGTGCACCAGGGACTCCATTGTAAATGGAGTAATGGAAAGAAGATATCAAACTTTGATAGACATAGTGAGATTGATAATTGATTTCTCATCACTTCCCATAGATGTTTAAGAGATTCTTTGAAGGTTATATCTTACCTTAATTAATAGGTTAGTACCTTTAACTTCCAAATAAACATGACCACGTTGTAAACTTAGTTTACGAAAAATTCGCTTATGGGAGTGTCCAACACTCATGTTAAACACAAAGGTATACCAATTAGAAGCAAGGTAAGTGATATATCAATGTATAGGATATCCAAGAGGATTTAAGGATTATTACTTTATAGTCAAGATTATTATAAGGTGTTTGTTGTTATAAATGCCATATTTCTGATCAAGACTATATGATATGTAATAAGACAAACAGTGATATAGATTGGAGAATACTAAAAGATAGTCTCATTATGCACAAAATACTATAGATCCAATACTAACCATTTTCATTTCTAATACACTGATGTCTTATCGTAATGGGACGGTTGTTATAAAACTAAATTAATTCATGTATTTGGGAAAGTCTTTTGAGGCAATTCTAAAGGAAGATGAGATCAATCATACAAAGTTAGAATCCTTGTGATTCTAATGTATTTTGGGTTCCTATAAAAGAGCTTGAAGGGATAAAACTCATAGGTGTAAGTTAGTCTAAAAAAGGAATAAAGGACTAGATGAAAATGTTGAGATTTATGTGGCTAGGTTATAGCTAAAGGTTATAGTTTCAAATGGTTTCGACTATAGGAAACCTTTTTACCACTAGTCATACTCAAATCCATTAGAGTACTCCTATCCATTATGGTGTATCTTATTTATGCGATATTGCAATAAGATGTCAAGATAATGCTCTTAAACAATTATCTTGATATTAGCATCTATATGATGTAGCCAGATATTTTCATAACAAAATACCTTGTGTGTACAAGAAGGCGAAGGGAATTGTGGTGGTGCTCTAAGATCTTATAGGTAGATGATAATCTAATCATTGGAAATGATGTAGAGATATTGTCATCAATCAAGATTAGTTTTTCTACTCAGTTCTAAAAAGGATGCAATATATTCTTGGGCTAAAGTCCATAGGGATTACAAGAACAGGAAAATTGAGTTGTGTCAAGCACATGCTCAAGTATCTTTGCAGAACAAGGGATTATGTGCTTGTGTTTTAAAGTGTTGAGATAGTATAGAGGGATAATGTGATGGTTGACTAGACACCTTCTGTGGAGAACCTGGAAAATCCTTTCACCAAGACATTGATAGGGAGAGTCTTTGTTGGTCACAGGGATAACATAGGTTTCATATGAGTATCTGGTATGCTTTAGTAGCATGATGCTTTGAGGACTAGTGGGAGAATGTTCAAACAAGACCCTTAAAAGCATGACTTGATGTAACAAAATTTAGAATTCATTATTTAATGATATTCTAATTTTACTTTTATTTATCCTTATTCCATGCATTACACTTTATGAGCATTCTTACCTGCATCTTTTATATTGTATGAGATTTGGGTGTTTTAAGAGTTGCACGGAAGATCCAAGTCATGAGTTTCTTGTAAATAGATGACTTGCTCACTATCAGTTTGTGGGTCTAAGCAACCTATTAAAGGTTATAGTGCACCACCTCCTAATTGAAAGGATAATTGGTTTTGACTATCAGGACAGATTCCCATGTGTGTATACTAGTGTGTATAGTTATACATTGAACATGACCTATGGTGAGTCATGACTTCGCCAAGTTGTTTCTTTGTGTTGTCTCTCAACTTTGAGAGAATATTTAGCTTATGCTAAAGTCACTGTTGATGGAAGTCTAGCAATAAGTATTCTCAATAGAGGCACTATGATATCTCATGGGATTGAGACAGTGTGTCCCCTTAGGTGAACCTAAAGATGTGTTCATAAAAACTGGTTATAGTAGTTTCTTAAATGAAACTTGACATTGGCTCTTTGAGAGCTAAAACATGTCAGTTGAACACACAATAGGAGGATCTGTAACTTAAGACTAGTAAAAGTAGTCTTAAAAATATTGATAATTTTTACCTTGTTAGACTACAGACACCAGTTCATGGGGAGATTGAACGCAATGGATAGCAAGCCATGACCCGAACACATAGTGTTTCGTTGTTATTTACATAGGATATTGGAGTTAAGTTGATTCTTCATAGTAGGATGTTAAATCAACTTCAAAATTAGATTCCATGGGAGCTAGTACTCCTATAGGTCTCAATGGTCCCCGCTTTGAGTTCATATATCTTGTTGGCATGGGTTATGATGGTTAGATTGACTCTAGGTTCACTTTTGTGCATAAGGGCATTTTGGTAATTATGTAATATTGCACAAGGGTAAGTGAACAAGGTCTCTGAATTTGGCTAATTGATTAATTAATAAACCTTATTGGGTTAATTATTCAATTATAACCTAATCTAGGCTAAGATTTAGTGACCCAAGCCCATGTAAGCTCAAGTCATTTAAGCTAGTTAGGAACCCTATAAATACCCCTTAGGGGTTAGGGTTTTCATAACTTCTGTCTTCCACCCATTGATGAAAATATCAGTAATCACGAATATATCGATACTTCGATTTTACAGATATATTGGATATATCGGTAGATATTTTGGAAAAAAATATCAGTAAGTCTAAAATTAATCAAAATTCATGAAAATGCAAGAAAACTTTCATTAAAATGTAATTAGAAGTATAATAGACATTTTAAATTTGTTTTGTTTAAGAATTCGATATATGTATGATATAATTTATCATATTTAATAATAATATCATATGCATCAATAAAAAAAAATGAATTTTATAAGTGTACATTTATTATTAAATTACATGAAATATTATTCCACAATAATATTGTGATATTTAATTATAAGACATTTAATTTTAAAATATATTTAATATTAAAATAATGATCTATTTAATTCAATTGTATTAAATGATATAAAATAAATTATGACATATGTATAAATTTTTTTAATATTTATATTTTTTATATTTAATTAATATATAAATGATATAAAAAAAGTTATAAAAAAAAATTATCACCATATTTTTTATATTTGTAGTATTCATTTAAATTAAATTTAAAAATAAAATAATTAGAATTAATTGTTCATTAAAATATTTTGTTTTTATCATGGTGTTAGTATATATTTATTTTAGTGCACACATTATTGAAATGAGGCATGTTAGCCCAATGGAAAGCAGTGATTACTACTCAAAACATGCTATTTTGTAGCTTGTAATTAGCTCTTTTAAACATCCTTGAGTAGTAATTATTACCTTTTAACCAGATTAACATGTTAGGGACCCTTGCAATCAGATTTCTAACAATTGTGTTAAGTTTTGGTGCTTTTTGATAGCTTTATGCTCACCAAAGCAATTTAAGAATGAGGGAGAGCTATATATAGTTCTTGGAAAAGCTTTTGAAAGCTTAGATTTATGAATAAATCAAGCTATGGAGCCTCATAATCCTTTGCCTTAGTCGTTCCAAGAATACAAGGAAAGAACAATGAAGAAGAAGAAAACAGGGGATGAAAATAGGGGACACAGCTGCAGTCTTTCATTGCACTTTTGGAGCACTTTCCGAAGTCCATTTTCTGCATTCTTTATACCATTTCAAAGCTCAGAAAGTCAAGAATCCAACGGTTCAAACCATGTACGATTTGGAGCTGAAATGAGGAAGATATGGCCTTTGGAAGACAGCTGCATCAAGCTGAGTGACAATTTCGCACGATGGATTTCAAGGTGCGAATTCCTCAGTTCAACGTGCGAAATTTTCGCACACCTCAAACCAACGTGCGAAATTGGAACTGTAACGTGCGAAAATTGGATATTTTTGCTGACTCTTTTTCTTCTGATATTTTTGTGTTTAAATTTCCATTTTCTCCTTGTATTCAGCCACTCATGTAATTCCTTAGCTAGGAAGTATCCAAGGAAGGGTAAAATTACCTTCCTATATAAATTCTCTTGTAATCACTGAAAAGGTATCTTCGGGGAGCTTTCTCCAGGGGACGAATGTAAATTAGTTACTTAGTGAAATACAGAGATCTCTTTTGCTTTCTTTTTCTCTCTTCTATTTTCTCATTTTCTTAGTAGCCAAACATCCTTGGAGGATGAAATCCCCAAGGATGAGAGGCTAAAACCTTTTAGTTTCTTGAAGTAATGGATGCCATGTGAAGCTCCCGTGTCAGGATGGAGATTTCCAAGCCATGAATGTAAGTAGCTGAGCACCATAAATGTTTTCATTCAAAGTAAAGCTTTTAATCCCTCTGACTTGCTTTGAATGGCCAATACTTGATAAGCTTTTGGTCTCAGTGGATTCTTATTGTTAGATCCATTGACGTTCGTTAGTTATCTCCTACGAGCCATTGTATTGCAAGTCGAAGAGATGACCTATATCATTAAAAGAGCATTTATGAGGCTCAGCTACCCTTTTTGTAAGTTTTCAAGGACTAAAACTCAGTTGTTAAACTCATACCGGTTCGGGAAGTAAGCATCACCTTAGTTGCTTCCCCAACTCGAGGTGAAAAGTTCCAAAATCTTCATTTTTACATAGTGAGTTAAGCATGGCTATCCAAAGCTTTGAGAAACTTCTTTTTCCATCTTTTATCCTATTTTCATGTTAGTTTAGTTTACACACCTTCATCTTTTTATGTTTTCATCTTAACCTAATTTTTATTAAGAAAAGTTCACTCCATCCTCTGAACTTCACTAGTTAAAGTAAAAACCCTTCCCAGTGTTCGATCCTAGAGCCACTATACTATAGTAGCTTTGCTACTTTAGTGTAAGGACCTTAGGTATAAATTTTGTTGATACCCTTACATGCCAAGCTACCAAGAGTCGGTTATCAAGCAGTATGAAGGCTTGTTTTTGGCGTGGGTTTGATTCCCCGCCCCTGCTAAGCCAAAATTTTAATTGTTTCATTTGACCACCACCCCTAAAAAATTAGTCTGATCGCCCAAAAATTCAATCGATCGCCAACCCAAAAAAAAAAATAGCTTGATATTTCATCGAAAAATTCAACGATTTTTTGCCAAAATTTTCTACTAAAAATCAACGATAAAATGCAAAATCTAGCGATTTTTTCATAGTTTCGTTGATTAATTCGTATTCGCCAATATTTTGGCAATTTTTCAATGATTTTTGCTATTTTTTTCCAATATTTCTTCCTGTTTTTTTATCGCTCCTTATCGAAACACAAAATTTCAGTAATTTTTTTCGAAATTTTCATCCATGCTTCCGCCATACAAAGAGAAAGAAAGAGTCATAGCCTTCACCCTTCTTTCCTTCCCACCAAAAGTATGCCAAGAACAAGGTTGAGTCATCGGGTAGAAGATTGTGGGTTTATGAGACTTCCAACAATTTCAAGGTCATCTTCGATACTTGGAATTTAAGGTTTGAGAACATCCAAACCTAAATATTAGGTCTTTAACCCTAAAGATCAATTTTTTGAAAAATTAGTATTATTTTCATTGCTTTAATCTAAGATGCCAACATTGAATTCATATTTATGTTATATATATTTAATTCATTTTTATATAAATTTAATTTTTAAGAAAAATTAATTGAAATATTGGAGGAAACTAATCCTAAGACATTGGAGGAAACCAAATCAATTGATGAAAACATGCATTAGAAGTTTAAGATAGATGCCTGACACAAATGTTTCTTAGAAAATATTTCTTTTTTATTTTTCTTTCTCTTTAAAACTATACTAAGTCATAAACTTCTTCCTATGCTCTTCACTGCATATATTCTATTTGGTGAAATACCTTTATTTTTAATGTTGATCTATTGTGTCTTCCCCAACTTCTATTATGTTTGGTTGATTTGCATGCATCTATATTCCTCTCAAGTTTTGCTTTCTACACTGGTGTTACTACAAAAATATGTTCCTCTTTCATGCTTTCACAATACATCAAGCAAAATCTTCAACTATCCTATTTTACTTTCCTAATATTTTTTTATCCCACACATTGCATGACCTCGGGTACAATTTTCTTTATATGTGCAGGTTATAGGATTGGAAAATAGGTACTACAAAATGATGCAATGCATTCCCTTAAGTTATTTTTAATTGAGTGTTAATGTGTGTTATGTAAACTCCTTTATGAGAGTTTGGGTGAGCTTATATAACAATGTTTTATCACAAAATTGTCAAAAAGGGAGATTGTTAGGACATTGATTCTTGTTTGTAAGTTGGTAATTTTGTTCCAATTAATGTTTGATCATAGAAGTCTTTTTAGATAGTGACCTATTCTCCATTAAAAATCAAAGGTTGTTGTTCGTCCAACCAGGAAGTCACATGTACATCTAAGAAGGTTTGATTTATGGCAAGTTAGGCTCTAAAGAGGTATAAAGAGGAACAATACATTTTTTTTTAATGAAAATTAATATTTTATAGAGACAAGAGACACTCAAGCAGGCAGCAACACTCAAGCACTGGGATCGCTCAAGCGCTTAGCACCACTCAAGTGCTTGAGGCGCTCAAGAGGTGGTTGAGTATGCTCGAGCCTTCATGACTTTTCTGTCGAGATTTGGAAGATATTTTTTAGAATTTCACACAAATCTCATTTAGAAACCTTATGATATTGAACCTTTTCAACATATTTGCTTATAAATACTTCATTCTTGGGTAAGAAAGATCCTAATATTTTTAGGGGTTTCATTGAGAAGAAAACCTAATAAGCCACACCATTCCTGATTACTACCGAAAAGTGTTATTTTGTAGACCTAATAATAAGGGTTTTAAGCACCTTTGAGTAGTAATCATATTCATTTAGCCTAATTAATTCATTAAGCCATTTAGTAATTAGTTCTAACCATTTTTAGTGGCAAGTTTACATGTTTTTCATCAGCTTATGAACCAATTCAAGCATGCCAATTGATGGAGGAGCTACTTGGGCAAGTTAAGCAAGGATTTTTGGACGTTTACAGGCTTGAATTTCAAGTGGAAACACGAGCACAAGCAATGGGAACACCATTTCGCAAGGGGAGGCAACCAAATGAGCAATTTCGCAAGGTGGAATTAGGCACCTTGCAAAATGCCAAATTTTCGCAAGGTGGCTTTTCACCTTGCGAAATTTGGACCCTTCATCTTCCCCCTTACGAAATGCCTTTGAAATCCCTTATTTTGAGACGCTGTTGATGATATTCCACTGTCGGTTCTCCAAGATATTTTGCTTGGCTTTTATATTTGTAAATACCTATTTTACCCTTGTAATCAACCAATGAAAAGGTTGCTTTTGTAATAGCTCTTGTAATTTAGTTTTTTATTGTCTTTAAATAGAGGTGAAGAGCCTCAGACAAAAAAAAAACTTGTAACCTGTAACTTTATAAGTTATAAGAGTGATTCATGCCCAATTGGTGTATCAGCTGATTCATGTCCAACTGGTGCTCCTTGGATGAGGGAGTAATCAACAAAATTTATAACCTATTACACCATATACTAGGGTAGCAAAGAAAAAGCTACTATAGCATAGCGGTTCTAAGATCGTTCACTGGGAAGGATTAGCAAATTATCAATGATATCAATTCAAAGTGAATTGGTAGTGTTTCATTTCAAGGTTAGCTTAAGAAATAAAACTCAAACCTTGATTGGTAAAGATTTAGATTCAAACTAACTAACAAAACAAGTAATGGGAATAACTTAGGAAGAAAAACATTCCTTGGAGGGTCAGGTTCACTGGGGTGGTTCCTCATGCAAAAGACATAGCTCCGGTCAGATGGTTCATTTCCTCGCGTTAGAGATTCAACATATAGTCAATTCTCTAACCGATGTTGTACAGATACATCCTTTAATTAGATTTCAACTTTAATTCTCTCACTGATGCAACTTGCAATGGTTCAAGCCTCTCACTAAGCCTTAACCATTCAAGGTGATCTTTAACCTTGGACTTCCCTTCTCAAGCTCGCAAGAGATAACTAATGGATGTCTCCTTGGAGTCCAAAAGCTTACCAAGTGTTGGCAATTTCAGAAAATCCTACCTTAAAGTCACCTCCCAGAGGCTCGCAAGGGGTAAACTAGTGCATCTCCTTGGTTGGAGATCACTTGCCTTACCAAGTGTTGGCCCAGGTGACCCTAAGGTGTTTTAAGTTAACTAAAAACATAGACATCACTAAAGGATTTCACTTCCTCTTCATTGATGGCTGAAACCACAAAGCTTTGCATTCTTGCACTTGGAACCTTTCCCGGCAACCTTAGCTCCAAGGAACTAAAGATTTAGTTACTCATTCTCTGGGGAAAATTCCTCAGAGAGTGCATATCTTAGTAAGAAAATAAAAAATACAAAGTGAGAAGGTAAGGCAAAACAAAGGGCCTAAACTTTACTTGCTTTCAAACTTTTACAAAAGATCTCCTCTCCTGAGAATAGGCTCTCGAGGGGTATATATATGAACATCATACAAAACTAATTATTACATGGATATTTACTCTTTTTACTAACTTAAAAGCTAAGGAATCTTGTAATTGGTGGCTTACAAGGAGAATTTTGGGATTTAGACAACAAAAATCTGATGGAAAATATCTCCTAATGTCGGTAGCAAATATTGGGAAGCACTACGGACCATTTCGCAAGAGAAAATGATGTATGCAAGATTTCGCAGACACTCAAAAAGGGTTGCGAAATCACTTCGCAACAAAAGGCTATTCTCGCAGGGCTGCGAAGTTGGCTTTCATCTTGAGGTTCTCAACTTCCAACTTGTCGCATATATCGGGCAACTTCAGGAGGAAATCCACCACAGTGTACAAAAAGGCTGCGAAATCACTTCGCAACAAAAGGGTGATTTCGCAGCACTTTGCAAAATGCTTCCTTCAGCTTAGAGTGATTGACTTGCAATGGCTGTAACTTCTTCGTTTCAACTCCGAATTGCATACCATTTGAAGCATTGGATTGTTGACTTCCTGAGCTTTGAAATGGTATATATCATGCATCAATTGGACTTCAGAAAGTGCTCCAAAAGTGGCTGCCACGACTGTCATCAAGAATATGCTTCATGGCAGATTCTCTTTACTTCTTCTCCTTGCATACCGGATTTACTCTTGGCAAAGGGCTTCAAAGCTTTAGTTCTTCATGTTTCTGAGCTTCCAACTGCTTTTCTCAAGATTCCATAAAACTCTCCTCAATCTCGGATTGCTTTGGTGATCAAAAGGCTATCAAAACACCAAAACTTAACACAATTTGATTAAAATTGATTGCAAGGATCCTTAACATGTTAATTGGGTTAAAAGGCAATAACTACTACTCAAAAGTGTTTAAAAGGGTTAATTACAAGCTATCAAATAGCACTTTTTGAGTAGTAATCAAAGAGCACTTTTGTTCATACGTTTCTTTTCTCTTTTTTTTCTCATTTTCTTAGTAACCAAACATCCTTGGAGAATGAAATCCCCAAGGATGAGAGGCTAAAACCTTTTAATTTCTTGAAGTAATGGATGCCATGTGAAGCTCCCGTGTCAGGATGGAGATTTCCAAGCCATAAATGTAAGTAGTTGAGCATCATAAATGTTTTCATTCAATGTAAAGCTTTTAATCCCTTTGACTTGCTTTGAATGGCCAATACTTGATAACCTTTTGGTCTCAGTGGATTCTTATTGTTAGATCCACTGACGTTCATTAGTTATCTCCTACGAGCCATTGTATTGCAAGTCAAGGAGATGACCTATATCAATAAAAGAGCATTTATGAGGTTCAGCTGCCCTTTTTGTAAGTTTTCAAGGACTAAAACTCAGTTGTTAAACTCATACCAGTTCGGGAAGTAAGCATCACCTTAGTTGCTTCCCCAACTCGTGGTGAAAAGTTCCAAAATCTCCATTTTTACACAATGAGTTAAGCATGGCTATCCAAAGCTTTGAGAAACTTCTTTTTTCCATCTTTTAACCTATTTTCATGTTAGTTTAGTTCACAACACCTTCATCTTTTTATGTTTTCATCTTAACCTAATTTTTATTAAGAAAAGTTCACTCCATCCTCCGAACTTCACCAATTAAAGTAAAAACCCTTTCCAGTGTTCGATCCTAGAGCCACTATGCTATAGTAGCTTTGCTACTTTAGTGTAAAGAACTTAGGCATAAATTTTGTTGATACCCTTACATGCCAAGCTACCAAGAGTCGGGCTATCAATTCCCGATCTCTCATTTGAATGATTCAAACATTGAATCCTAGGTTAAAGACCTTCATCCCTTTAGCGAGGTTGAAGCATATTCACTAAAGCAATTAGAAGTTGTTTCATTATAAATGTGAATCAAGTTGTAAGTACTAGGGAGTAAGTCTCTAGGGTAAAGGGGCTAGGTAAATTTGTGTAATTTGATCTCATATAGTGGATTTAGATTAACTGTCTTAGGCCTCATGGTTTTTTTTTATCTTCATAGTTACTATGAAGGTTTTCCACATAAAAATCCTTATGCCTCATTGCATATCTTTATTCTCTTGTTTGTATTGTTTATTTTTGAAAGAATTGATTATCCCTAACTACTCATAAGGAAAATTGGGCATAATATATAAATATTTATTTAATTTTTTTTTAATTATACCCAGTCACCCTCTCTCTGTGTATTACCCCACTGGACTTTGTTTTTCAAGGATGTCTTTCAACATGGACATAATATTTTTTTTTTCATTTGAATTTATGGATTATTCTAAGATCACTAGCACATATGACTTTCTTATTTAGGTATTCTTTCTACAAGGCTAACTTCTTCTTGTAGTTGGTATAATGAAGTTTAGGCAAAATTGTACAAAAAATGTTTTGAAATATATCATATGGATATTTGAGCTCTAGATACAAGACGTTTTGGCATTTGATTTGTTCATGTATTGTTGGTGTCACATCCTAGATTCCATACTTAATAATTAACACTCAATACAAAATTAGTGCTCCCAAAACTAGGGAGACAAAAATTTAAATGTTGAGTTTCTGATTGATTTTGTACAAAATGAGGATATGGAAACTTGTTATAAAGAAGATATACACCCTGTGATAAACTTTATAACCATTAATTAACAAAATATGATATGTTTCACAAAAGAAAACTTGTACCATATTACTTTGTATATACCAAAATCCCATGGTTTACTAAGGGTAGCCCCTACTACAAGTGAACAAAAACAAATATAAATTACATCATTTAAAAAAATGATTTAGTTTTCATATGATACGAAGGCAAAACGTTAAAACACTTTCAACATAAGAAAAACAACATCCAATTAACAAAAAACAATGCTCAAACATTAACCCAATAAATGTCTTCTTGACCTGCAATCTACAAGTGCAAATGATAGGGTGAGTTCACAAGTCAATAGGAAAGTTTATAACCATCCTATGCATATCCTTAAAAACCTTGAATTAAACATATAGTAGCATGCATGATAAACAATTTATAACCATTAGCCAATATGCAATAATGTCAAACATGTATGCATGTTGTTGATGGTTTCATCTCTATTTTGGTTTCATCCATCTCTCTCACACCTGATAAAACTACTAACCGCCACATCAATGTACATATCAATACATTAATAGCTCCAAAAGATACTTGGGTCAATAATAATGACTAATTTCTAGGACTATCACCT